>JBBPTD010000089.1:0-59935 GCA_038093895.1 Boletus aff. mottiae
CAACGATTCACGTTTCTCACCCGCCCTGGACCGACTCACACAGAAGGGGTGTAAGATTTTGTTTGCGGATCATTTAACAAGGCCACCTTGTGACCATCTCTGATTGACGGTGAGAGTGATATATCTGAGCACTTTCTCACGAAGCTTATGCCTTTCCAACTCAGTAGTAACCATCTGCTTCGCGTTCTTGCTTCAAACGGGAAACCAGATTCACCTTGTATCGTGGCGAGGCAACAAGAATCAGTTTGCCGGAGAGTCCGCGAATCTGGTCGTCCGACCACTGTACAGGATCAGGATAGATATGCCCACAGAACTCTTTTCGTTCTAGCGGACGATTTCTTTCTCATCCATGACGTTAATAACCCACGGACCGGTGTTTAGTGCCATCCTTTCTGACCTATTTTCCCACTTTCTCTGCTCACGTTTAGTGAAACAGGTGCTGGAGTAAGCTTTGGCGAGTCGGTGATCACCAGGTTGAATTAGCTACCTGCTTTGATAACAAATTTACACATTACTCTTTGCTACATAGCACCATTGTTTCCTTTCGCTGTCAGGAATGGGTCGGGAAACTGTCTGGCACTTCCTGATGTGGTGCAACGGCTTAAGCGTTACATCCCCCACTTGTGTTCTGGCCCGCTGTATCGACGTTAACATGTTATGGGTTGACATACTAGTGGGTTTTTTATAGTGTCATGGCCAGTGCTAGATATGGATCTGCCATGCAACAGCCAGAGGGTAATGTCGATCTCGTGATCGATTATGACATCCTCCGCCTGAAGAACTATCAGAAAGTATCGCTTCGCGTCGTTTATCTGGATTATCTGGATCAAGTTTTGCAATGTCTTCAAAAATCTTCTTGAGGATCTGATCCTCCCGCAGTCAATCATAATCTCGCCACTGGGAGCTGTGGGAGAATGGCATGCTTGAAGTACTCGAGGGGGATGACCAGGATGTGTTGAAGGTCTCCTGACCGATAGTCCGGACCAGAAACGCGTTTCGGGCGAGGGACGGTATCAGGTGCAGTGAGCGAGCTACTAGGCTTTGGGAATGGCGTTCGTGGTTCTGGCACTACCTATTCGGGTCCAGGTCTGTCGTTCAAACCGTCATTGGAAATGCAATTGCAAGGCTTCCAGTGTTTTTGTTTCTCGTAGTCCGTCGCAGGGTCGCGTTGAGCTACGACGGTGCATGTCCATACTAGTACATAGATCAGAAAAAAACACCATACCAGAGAGTCCCTTTGTTTCCGCATCACCTTAGACTTAGACTGGTCACGAACATATTCATATTCATATTTGCTTGCAAGCCCAACCAAAAGATGAGGTTTCAGCAGGTCAGATGAACTACATGTATAGCGTTTTTGAATCTACATGTTTGAAATGATACTGGTTGAGAAGGGCTAGTAATGAGTACATAGACACGAGAGCACAGATCCAGTGAGATAAGTCATGATATATTTTCAAGCCATATCTTTCCAATCACCATCCACAAGGCAAACGCCTCGTTTCGCCAAACGCTGCCTCCAAAGTCGCATCTCACCCTGCACACCGGCTTCTTGAGCGTGATGATTCAACCCCCTCCGCAGCCACCTTACGTCTCTCATGCGTATGACGTTCAGCGAAGGTAACAATGGGAGTAGTGTCTCCAAGGACCTCCAGAAATCGTGATTCGGTCGAGGAATAGAAAGAATCTGCAGTGGCAGTGCCTCTCCGGACTCTGCGGCGTCGGGAGATACCAAGGCCGGTAACGGGGTTTCGAGCGAAAGATGGCGTAGATTTGGACAAGTGTGGAATAGAGTACACGGGGAAGGATGAAAGTGCGTAGGCCAAGATTTGGGGGTGAATAGCGAAAGCGTCGACAGTGAGGTACCGTGTATATCGAGAAATTGTGTTGTGAGGGCTCTTGGAAAAGGGACATCGTCGTATGGAGTGATGTACAAAGCCCTTAGACGAGGAAGTGCGGCGTTTAACAGAGCATGCATGAGAGTGGATAAGGGCAGAGATAGCAGCGTTAGGGTATGGAGACGGGGAAGAAGTAGCTTCGCAGTCGTCGCCGGAATCTCGTCTGCTTCTTGACTGTCAAGTTCCGTATCTGCTGGTTCCATACCGCTCCCAATGACTTCCAGACGCTCAAGTTGGTGACACGTTCGGAGCAATCGGACGACGGGGTCCTCTTCGATGGAATTTGCAGAGCTGAACGCGGCAATGTAGCATACACCGTTAAGAATCCTCAGGTTAGAAGCACCGTCTCTGTTGGTCAGAGAAGCAAGAGCACGGCGACTCAGCGGAAGGGATGGTGGCAGTGTCATGTTTTCCATGAATGGCATCAGAGGAAATAGCGTGGTGAGCAGCGAGTCAATCGCGAATGCCTGCGTGGTTGCTATCCCTGCTAGATTTAAAGTCTGAACCCATCTTCCGGGTGTAGAATATGGTATTCTGCGAATAGAGTCCCACAGCTGGTCTGCAGTGTGGAGTTGCAGAGTGAACTTGTCGAGGCCGCTGACTGTATAAGGCTTCACGTTCGAATACAGAAGCGGAGAGGCCACTTCCTGTGAGTCTAATGTTAGTATGCAAAACTGGTGGAGTGTCAACTAGGCGTCCATCAAAGCGATCAAAGGGAGAACATATTCGAGTATGTATGATGCAACATGTCGTGTGTGCTGCATCCTGTGGTCTCCCTTGCGCGATCTGCCCTTCAGTGGGCGCGAGTTTGATGGACATGGTTGAATGACAGGACTTACGCGGAAGGATTTGCACACCAGCATCAACGAAACACACCACGACAGTCTACTTGTGGTGACTTTGCCATGCGACCGCCGCAACACATCAGCCGACAAGGCAAGGGTAAAGATTCTTGACCAAATCTCCGCTGGCAAAGGTTTCAATGGCAGCCTTTCTGGGAGGAGAGGCAGGAGGACGAAACGTCCACCGTATCGTGCGAGTGGTCTCGGGTAAAGCAAGATAGTCTCGCTCATGCTAGCAAGGGTGGACTGGCACAACGTGTGCTCACGGAAGCAAAAAAAAAACGACCTGCATCCTCTCAATCACTTCTTTTAATAGTTGCTTAATGTATAATTAATTGAATGGTATCGTAGATTGCGGGACCACTAGCTAACAGAAAGCTCTGCGCGATCATGGACCCAACAAGTCACTCATTTCATCGACAAAACTCTGATAATCGTCTCTCTCCTTCACGACTGGTGTCTTGAGTCCTTTATCTGGTACCTGACTATTCGACGGATGAGCGGGAAATGTGCCCAGCTGGCTCTTCAGTACACCAACAAGGTCAGGTCGAGCCTGAGGAGATGTTGCTTCCATGCCAACAGATGGGGCGGCATTGACTTTCGAGGAACCGGGCAATCCCGATACCTTCTTTCTTTTTAGCGACGCCGGAACAAATGCTGTTGCTTCTCTCTTCAGATCACGCAATTCTGGTTCGGCCGAGATGATAGCACCACTATGTACCCCACTTGCAAGAATAGTGTCAGGGATACCAGAGGAGGGCTTTGGGGGCAAGGAAGGGTGTCCAGCTAGTAACCGACTGGCACGATGTGCTTGGAAGGTTTGATGAGGGATGGAAGAAAGGGGATCTTGTATCACAGCGGCAGATTGAGTCCGACGGGGAAAAAAGCCGGGTGGTGGCATTTGTGGACTTGGATAAACACCGCCATCAAAACCTGGGGGTGGCGGTGGCGGTGGTGGCGGAAGTATGAGCGATGGCGTGCTCATTGATATATGGGGAAGTGGAGGCGGGAATGGCGGAGGAACGTCTGATCAATTCATGACCACTGTTCTGCAAAGGTACAGCGTAGGACACGAACCTGGTATACTACCGGGCGGAGGTCCTTCTGGCATGGGGATGTCGTCATCGCTGCCGTCTTCCTGGCTGGTACCCGGTGGCGGGCCATCAGGCATAACAATATCCTCGTCCGAGTCTGCAAATGAATGAGCACTAGAACAGAATGTAGTACAGGAACAATAATCCTACCTCCGACGTCTGCACCACTGTCCACTTCATCCGCAGTGAGAGCTGCAAATGTATTTAATGCACGGATGAGGTAATTTGCAATTCAATACTCACGTCTCTCAATGTAGGGCATACCAGGAGGGGCAACGCCATAGGGATTCATCACAGGGTCGTAGTAGATACTGCGCTCCGGATGCCGGGGAAGACCATGCTTATTGAACAGATTTCTTTTCTGTTCCACAGCAGGTGCTTCTTTCTGATCTTCACTCCTTTCCTGTTTGCGTGGACGATATACAAGCTTGCGCTGTTCGGGATGCTCCTGGACATATTCTTCCTTCTTTTGCACGATCCTTGACAATTCATTCTTGAGATTCGTCAACCGGGACTTGTCCGCGGCAGACAGTTCGGCGCTCGCTTCAAGCTTTTCAATTTCATCCTCCAAATCTAGGAAACGACGAATAGGTGAGTAGGTATACTGACAAGGAATGATGCAGCCTGCCTCGTGTATCCTTCTTAACCAAAGAGAAGTCGCGGACCTTGGCTCTCTCCGTCTTGTTCTACTGCAATAGACTGCATTAGAGAACAAACCTCAGATTTCCGAGTAAACATGCCTTCTTGAGTTCCTTTTTGCGTTGCGCCTTTCCTGAATAAAGCAAACGGATGAACAGCGAATCAAATGCTAGATGGGAGCCTCACGCACGGTAGGCATCAGCAGGGTTTAGATTTTTTCCCTTTGCCATGGTATGGAATCGTAGTACTAGTAGGATGATGTGTCAGACACGTGACCCTCATGGGAGTCATAAGAGCTTGTTCGCCGAATTGGTGCAGTACCACTCGGTGGCCAGTCTCCCCTCCCTGGCAAGGGAACGGCCCCAGCAAGGTCTCCAGCGACGTCAAGCATAGTGCGATAACAGGGATATATCTTGTATGTCAGTCCCGATGGCCTCTGAGCCGTCCGGACAACATCATACTCCAAAGCGACCCTCGAAGATGGCATCCTCTCAGTCATTGAATCATCTCCTTAATTTCACTCTGCCTCCGAGACAAACTCACTCGCAGAGCTTGCCCAGGCGTGCAAAGAAGTCCACCGCTCACGGTGTTTGGAACAAGGAGAGTGAGTATCAGCCTTATCGGCCATCCCGCTAGCGCCAAATTAGTTTCCATCCAGGATTTGTGAATGCCCAATATCGATTCGTTATGAATCCCACGGGCGACTATACAGTCCATTTCGCAGATCCAGACATGTACGTTCTCTCCATTCTGATTTATCGTTTTTTAAACCTCTTCCTGCTCAAGTTTCTTCCAATGGCAAGACGTACTACAAGTCGTCGTCCCACGAGCGTCGGCCTATGCAACGACATCAAACAGTGAGGGTTTCGGTCCAGGCGAGAGCTTGACTACTTGTCCCATCTGCCTTTCCCCGCCTGTTGTCCCTAGAATGACGAAATGCGGTCATGTTAGTATCCATAGAATTCTTTTCATTTTTCATCTTCCAACTGAACTGTCTTAGGTATTTTGTTTCCCGTGTATCCTTCATTACTTGAGCTTATCGGACGATCTCAAATGGGCCCGATGTCCTATTTGCTTCGACTCCGTTAACGCGAAACAGCTCAAGAGTGTCAAATGGTTTGAAGGATCAACTTTGGCAGCCGAGGGTGTTGATAATCATCATTCAGGCGGCTCCTCTTCCTGCTCCCTTCATGGTCCATTACAGACGGCTCCTCGCACAGGTACTTTCATGCGCATACGTCTTATGCAGCGACCCCAGATCACAACTCTGGCTCTCCCTCGCTCACAGACGTGGCCTTCGGACCTCCTTCCACCTCACCAGACCCCGTTTCATTTCCTCCCTGACGTGTATACCTTCGTAAAGTTTATGCTTGCCACTCCACAATATCTGATTGCAGACCTCTCGAAGGATCTAGATATGTTGAGCGTTGAACGGCGCTCAATGATGGCTGCGAATGATGAACTCAGTATTGTGTATATTGATACCGCGGACGTAAAGCTCCGTCATCAAATAGCGAAAGCGGCTGCCCTTGAGTCGCCGCAGCTCACCAGGACTATCGATAGGGCTCGCAAAGACTGCGAAGACCTCCCGCGTCGCTATGCACACAATACCACCCGAAGCGAGCGTGTTGACGTCGAGCCAACTGGCCTGGACGAAGCTCCGGATGCATTTTTGGCAACTCGGCATTTGTCGTCATTTACGAATGATCAACCGCTTGGGTCATCCCTGCCAGTGAACTCAGACATGGCAACTCAACCGATCAGGTCCTCCCAGTCCACTAGTAACAGAAATCACCGACGTCGTAATTTGAACCCTCCCCCTCCTTCGACACAGACCTATTACTATTATCAGGCAGCTTCCGGTCTGCCTATCTTCCTACATCCTCTAGACATCAAGATCTTATTCTCCCATTACAACGGATACGCCTCTTTTCCTGACGAAATCACTGTTCGTGTCGAATCTGCCGCAGAGGGCACTGTAAACGACGACTTGCGCAAACGTTGCAAATACTTGGCCCACATGCCGGAGGGCGCGGACGTTGTATTTATTGAAGCTGATCTGGTGGGCGTTGTAGGGCAAGAGGGTCTGAAGAATTTCGAAGGTGCACTCAAGTTGAGGACAGCACGAAGGAAAGAGAAAGAAAAGAAAGACGACCGGGCCCGGGCGCGCGCAGAGGAGAGGGAGAAGGAAAGAGTGAAACTTTTGTCACGCGAAGAAAGCGCTGCCCCCAATTACACGGATTCCCCCCCACCTGCTCTTGAAACGGAGGAGCCTTCATCACGTGTTCCAACCTCTCAGCCAATGTCTGGTGCATGGGGTTCAAGAAGCTTTGCCTCTGCGCTTCATTCCACACCTTCTGTATCTCGCCCCCAGCCGATTAACCGCAACGCAACCCCAGAGATTGGTGAAGAGTGGGATCTAGATGCAGCCTGGCATGAACTTGAACAGCGGAGTGGAAGTCGTAGACGTGGAAAGAAGCTAGTGGTGCTGGGCGGTGGTGCTGGTGGGCGGCGACGTTAGAGCTGACATGGGCATAGCACCAGCAACCAGTATCATGACGTTTTGATGCACTCGTTCTGTCTCCAACATTGTATCAACAGTGCCAGACATAGTATATACTTCCGAATCATATACAGTTGATTTATGCTTGGAGCTTGACATTTAAAACGGAAGCACAGAACTGACAAGGCACCTATTGAACTGAACCATATCCCGGCGGGCAGTTCTGCTTAGCAATGCTGGCGGATCCACTGCGGATATAGCAAATTTTGGCAGCCACACATTCTCCCGTACACGGTGGGGTAAGAATGGAGCTCTTGCCTTGATAGGTGTTGAAGATCTAGTTCATGTCAGGGACAATGCTCTGTTATGACGCCACCCAAGGTGTCCACATACCTCGACCAAGGTGGAGTTCTTATCCATCTCTGCAACGAAAATGTTTCATCGGAGGTCGGGCGTCTGTCGCAAGACTCACGTTCAGTCACAAACTGCCACCAAGTTGCGTTCAGTGGCTCATTGGCCCCCCAGGGGATGTTTGTACCATAGGTTTCCCTGGTGCTGTATTCCAGATCGAAAGTGGGTCCGTATTCAATCTGCTTGTCTAAAGCACTGAAGGTGTCGACAGCTGCTATATAACTGTCGGAACAATCCTAGTCAATTCTGACTACCACATGCGACGTAAACTCACGTGTAGGCATCGAGAACCTCAAAAGTCTGTAAATAATCAGGAGTCGGTACCTACTCATCCAGGAACGTGACGGACATACAGCAGAGTCGACCTCATAAACACGGAAACCAGTGTTCAAATTTGTCAGAGGAGTCACCGAAGGACCCGTCTAGGGAGGGTCAGCGAAGTTGAAGCAAGGGGGTGAAGAAGAACATGCCCAGGATACTGTTTGAGCCGTGTTTGTATTCATTACTGTGGCATTATTCGCGTAAAAGATCTATATCTAGTTAACCAAAAAGGAAGTAGAGAGGGATTCCGAGGGACTTGCAGATAATTGATCTTCATGCACATGGCCCCAGAAGATATCTGCAGTAGAGTTAGCTACCTACTTAATGGGAAGATCATTATACTGACTCGCGATGACGTGAGGAGAGAAGCGATCGACACTGCAAAACTCATCAAGAAAGCTACGGGGATTGAATAAACAAGATTTTACATTTGATAGACTGTGGAACAAGAAGTTTCAGTTGAAATTGGGACCTTTGCAAGGCACACGTACAAAGATTTGTCGGGTTGAATAGAGGATTAGAACCGTCCCAACCACTAACTACATGACCGATAATCCAGGCTGCCCTTCTGTCAGTATGAACGGTATCCTGACTGACCGTTTACGTACCTCGATCGCCTGCATCCTCAGCATCTTGCAACTCGTCAGTCAGGAACCTCATCATGCCAGAGGCATCTGGGTGTGAAGTGTTGATATAGTTGAAGTAGTTTGAACTATAAATGGCTCAGAAAACGATAGTTGAAAAGGTGAAGTCACTGACCGATACCCTAAAAAGAATGGTGCGTATTGCTGTTATCTTTTCCGCAGTTCAATTGTATGGACGTACACAAGTTTGTGTTCAAACTGATGATCCTCAGCCCGTCGATTCGTTTCACCATATATGCAGCATAGTGTGCACGTGAGAACTCGACTGAATCTTCTGGCAACCAGCCCTCATAATTCCACAGTGCAGTGATGTGATCATACAACCTAGACGCACGTCAGTATAGTACAAGACACTTATGATATGCAACCGAGCATACCATCCAAACTGCTGACCCAACTTGCCACCGAGAGAATAGGAGGGTGCTACATCGACTGGGAAACTGTCATGGTTGCCAAGAGTTGCATATACCGGGCCCGGCCCAAGTATACGTTTGAGGAGATCGAATAACACGACCTAAAAAGCTTTCAGAACGTACAATAGTATCGCTTGTCATCCTACCTCTGAATACTCGGAATACGCCCTGGCAGCTTGGTGAATAAGAGGGTTGAAGCCCACTACCCGACTCACCTCGATTGTTGGTTGTTGGGATCATGTGCGAGCAGATCGCCAGTGTAAAGCGTGAAGTTAAATCCGGTCGTCTCCGTGCCAGCCAAGGGAGGGATAGCTCCGAGAACGGCAGTTATCAATGAATATGGGGAGTCGCTGCAAAGTGCCGAGATGTAGTTCAGTGTATGTTAAAGACAGTAAAGTGCGCACCACAAGAAATAGCCGAATCGAGGGGCTGGTAGCAATGGTGTATGCGGGCTGTGCTTATTATAAGCATTTTCCCGGCAACAGAGTCCACTGGTACAGTTTGCCTCCGCGCCATTAGCAAAACCTGTAAGTCGATAAGCTCGAGGGGACCAAAGATGCCAAAGGGAAGAATCGCTTACGAGGATCGATATGGAGGTCTGACAGGTGTAACACTTTGAGACGCTCGCCACTGGGTTGCTTTGGAGCAGGGAGGGGATTCGGCTTCGGCTTGGCGAACCACCCCGTGATATTCAAAGGTAAGGTGTCCGGGTAGGAGCAAAGTCCAAGGAATTGGGCACAGATAAGCTGGAGAGTAATATAGACATGAAACTGTGGACTGCCTTTATGAGACACTCACCTGTCCGTCATGTCCCCCTGCATCTGCAAACGACAGAACTTGCGTGAAAATCGGTCCAAGGTTGAGGGAACCATAGTTGGTTTCACAACTTGACGAGTAATTAAAGTGTTCACATAAAGCGACAGCGAAATTTGGACCCTGATCAGGCGCGCTCAGTGCAAGAAACTTTGCGACCTCCAATGATGCCTGGCAGCGCGCGCATTGATTTGTGCCGAAGATTGGGTTGACCGATATTGACTTGACTTGTGCGATAGCTTGTTCCAAAAGCTTCGAGGAACTAGCCACGGGAGGAAGTGGGTGAGGATCTATTGTATCATTCTAGCTCGCGGATCAGAGACGACTGGGTTGTCAAGATCACTGGACGTCACCTGGGGAATGTGACTGGGATCAGTGAGAGAATACGGGAACACTTTGTGCTGAGAATGGTAAAGAGTTAGAACATGCACACAGCTTCACACAGACGGCGCTCACAGTAACTGGGTCAGCGATGATTGGCTGAGGCTGCTCTGACGTTTCTGTAGGATTATTGTAGTACTTTGCGTACAAGGAGGTGGGGAAAGCGCCAGGAGCGGTATACGCGGACAGTTGCCCGCTTACAAGCGCCGCGGCGGAGGCAAACACCACCCACCCAGTGAGCGACATCTTCCTAACAACTCGGAAAGTGCGCGAGACGTTGAGGTTGACATTGCGAAGTTTTTATACAAGTGACTGCCTGGAAGGCGCTTAAACGACGCGTCTCGTCACGTGCAGGTCATCCAGATCTAGAGGATTGTCGGGCCCAGTGATTCTATGATCACCGGTCATAGAGTCTGGGCCTTGAATCTTGAAACTATACTTTTAGGTGAACGACCGCCGAGTCTTCGGTCTGTCTGCGTCCAAAGGGGACTCAAATCGAAGTAGCTTAGTCGCACGGCTGAGCCCCCCTGCACGTTCGAGGAAGATCACCATGCGAGGTAAATGACTATCGTATTTAGAAGTTCATGGACGATCAAACGCGGGGGATCAGCGACAAGAGCAAGGAGAAGAGTACAGTTGGATCGAGCTAAGGAACGTTTCTAGTTTTATTCGCAACATCTTGCAACGAATTCGACGCCGCGAAGACTCTTGCTAACAACTGTGAGCTCAGGGATCGGATCTCCAGTCAAACATCAACCTAAAGCATCGAACGATGAGCCAAAGTGGACGTACAAGGATTGATCGATGCAACGACTAGACGTTTACACTGAGATAGTATGATGGAATACAGGAATTTGCTGATTTGCAGAGATACAGGGAGAATAGACTGCGCTCACTGGATGAGCTGGACGTTAACCGAGGTGACGACTACGAGATTCAGTTTACGATACCGACCAAGGATTGGACATAAGAATCGGTGCCTATGGATAGTTCATGTATGGTGAGAATGCGACGTTTCCGGAGAATCAGAGGTCTCGATCTCCTTTCGTCTGCGAGCGGCATCTTCCTTGCGAGCAGCTCTACATCGTGCCTTTTCCTCCGCCATCCTCCGAGACTCTGTCCAGAGGTGGAGCGTATAATCGTGAAGTGCTTGTGAGTAAGATACAATGGGGTCATTTCGAGCGTTTGAACTAGCGGGCTGTGAGTTGGAAAGCATGGAGGGAATGGGGGGGGGGGGACTAGGACTGGTGGAGCTGGTGGAGCTGGTGGAGCTAGTGGAGCTGGTGGTGCGAATTTATATGGGGTACGTATGTGTTGCAGACGGCTGCCATATTCCCCGGGTCACTCCTCGCCAGATTCCTGGTCTTGCTCCACCTGCGCGCGCAACCGCTGCCGCTCACTTCCAGTCATCGCGACTGCTGTAGATCAACCCTCCATTTCCGTCCTGATCAGATCCGGGCATGGCACAGTGACAGTAACAGCTGAAGCATCCGTGGATCTGTCGATTCAATGGGTTGATGACGTGTGTGTGGGCGTAGTTCAAAGCTCCACTTGACCAAATATAATAATATTAGCGTGCTCATGGAGTTTCGAAAATATTGCTTGTCTACGCCCCCCGCATTAGTGTCGATGTTAGTTTTGTTACCGCGGTAAAATCCGATTATGACATGCTTTGGGCTTAGGATGTATGTAAGTAAAATCGTGGCCCCAGAAACGAATGCAAGTTCACAAGCGAAGGATATCCAATCGGTCGGATTTGTAAGTCCTTTCGTGTGTCACCCCCAAGCTATTATTGGCCAAATGGAAGGTATGATGACCCCAATCTCTCACTGTCAACAACCGAGTGGAGCAAATGTTTCAGTCGACACGTGGATGCAGATATATCGCACATCAAAGCCACTGCATCGCCTGGCCCTGCCCTTGCGTAGAACAATGCATCTAGTCGATTACTGGGATGTCGCGCTCGCGGTGCGAAAGGTGTGCGGGACAGAGTTTCCAGACCAACTGTCAAGCAAGCCTAGTTTCGGTGTTGGCTCACCCGAAATGGTTGAGTAATGAAACATGAACATGATGCGCACTGACATCACATGATGGGCCGCCTTCCAACACTAGATCGCATAGTTGTAAGCGCTAGGGCATGTTTTAATCACTGAGCGTACCGTATCATACTATATCAGCAAGTTCGGCCCTGCATGTGAGCTTGAAGTCGCAAAACGAATATGAGAGTAGCATAATCAAACTCAACGATGAGGCAACTAATATTAGCTGCCGTCTGGCATGCAGCCTTAGTAGGGTCGAGTCAGCTTACACGAGGGGATATGAGGAACAGACGAGACGCTTTTTAGGGCTGGATGGGGCTGAACAACAAGTTATTGGAAGACACGTGACGGCGTTCAGACACGCTCCGCTTGTTGAAGCTCGTCCATAAGCATGGCCAGCTCTGCCCTCAGACATGTAAGTCGCCCAGCCCACCGTCGGACACGTCTCGCTTATTTTACCCCAGGCCATCGCCTCAACAACCTTGCAACAGGCTCAGACGGACGCTCTACTCGCGTTACTCAGCCTCGGTATCTCCCAAGATGCAGCCGCACCGTCTGCTACCGCTACCCAGCCAAAGCCTGTACTCAAGCCCCCGACATCCACTGCCCCCCTGGTCTGGAAAGTGCTAGTCTTGGACCAGCAAACGAAAGACGTCCTGGCAACAGTACTTCGTGTCCAAGATCTTCGCGATGCTGGCGTGACTCTGCACGTGTACGTGATTTCATTCGTCTTTCTCCGTGGTCCTCACATCTTCACAGTCAGCTACACTCCCTGCGTCCCCCGTTACCGGACGTTCCCGCCGTTTACTTTGTCGCCCCAACCCTGGAAAATATACGCCGAATATCGGAGGACCTTGACAAGTGTCTATACGAATCTTTCCATCTCAATTTTGTCGAACCACTTCCTCGTGCACTTCTCGAGGAGCTTGCGGCTTCGGTCGCTACTTCTGGTACAGGAGAGTTGGTGGCGCAGGTTGGTCTGCTCACAGCTCGGCCAGATCTTGCTCTAATCGATTCTCTGCATCAGGTTGTCGACCAGTATCTATCGTTTATCGCACCGTCACCATCCTTATTCTCCTTACTATCGCCATTGACATCTCCAGTGTCTCAACCAGGTTCATCTCAACCCAAACTGAATTACTCGTACAAGCTTCTCAACTCCCCTTTATCGACTGAACAACAAATCGAGGATGAGATTGAACGCGTTGCCAGTGGGATCTTCAGTGCCGTTGTGACCGCGGGTGCGCACTCCCAACAGTTGCCAGATGCTTGGTGGAATCTAATAGACCCATAGGGCATGTCCCGGTCATCCGTGCTCCCAAGGGAAACGCGGCAGAAATGGTGGCAAAGAAGCTCGACATCAAGATTCGGGATGCGCTGCTTTCCTCCTCACGCCCCCATGGGTCGACCACGTCGCTCTTCTCACAAGATTCCTCCGGATTATCCAATCTACAAAGACCATGTGCGATTTTTCATATCTCGTCCTTTGATTCTCGTCCTAATCAATCACCTTGAGTGTTGCTCATCCTCGACAGGAATGTGGATCTTGTTTCCATGGTCTCCCATGGTTGGACATACCAAGCCCTTGTGTCGGATTGCCTTGAGATGAAGCTCAATCGCGTTGTTGTCAACAGCCCACAAAAGCATTCGTATGACTTCGATTCAAAGGACTTTTTCTGGGCAAAAAATGCCGCGAACCCGTTCCCTCAAGTTGCCGAGGACATCGATGCTGAGCTGAACAAGTATAAGCAAGATGCCGCAGAAATTACACGATCAACGGGTGTGAGTGATGTCAACGATATTTCGCAGCTGTGAGTTGGTACTGTGGTAAATATTTCAAAACCTGCAGTTAATACCACACAGTGACCTTTCGTCGAATGCGGGACACTTGAAGACCGCTATCACCCAGCTCCCCGAACTCACTGCTCGTAAGGCAACGCTAGACACTCACATGAATATCGCGACAGCACTGCTCGAACAAATCAAGAAAAGAGGTCTCGATGAACTTTTCAGCACCGAAGAAGCCGTCAATAAGCAAGTAAGCAACCTCAGATCAACGTTCATGACGTGAACTCACGATCTGAGTTACTAGACAGTGCTATCGATTCTAGAGACACTTCGGGCGCCTCGGCCGGACGGAGTTTTCAGCCCTGAGGACAAGCTCCGTCTCGTTTTAGTGTTTTACCTCTCTTCACCTGGCAACGCAATTTCAAAGGACGATATTGTTGAACTGGAGAAGGAGCTCAACAGTGCAGGTGCAGATACGGCAGCATTCGAGTATGTTCGACGAACAAGAGAAATCTCGCGTATGACTGTTTCTGCCGCCGTCGGTGGGACATCCACGCCGGTGCTTGGTGGTCAAGGGGAACTACTCAGGAATTTTACGGCTTTTGGAAACAAGGTTTGTATTTTGCTAAGAAATCCTCTTGCCATTTGACGAGTCGTCTGTTCCAGCTCACAGACCGTCTGAAAGAGGGTGGCTTAGAGAACCTAATTTCGGGCGTAAAGAATTTTCTGCCGGCAAACAAACTATTGCCTGTGACACGACTCGTCGAGGCACTAATGGATTCATCCGCGGCATCGAATCAGTCTTTGCAAGAAACTGATGAATATCTGTTCCTGGATCCCCGTGCACCTCGCCATGCCCAGGGATTGGGTGTCTCTGGAGCTGGTAGCGGACCCGGGGTTGGTGGTGCATCAGGCACTGGCAGAGCACGACGTATGGCCTTCACAGATGGTATGGTGTTCGTCGTGGGAGGAGCAAGTTACGTTGAGTATGGGAATCTCGAAGAATGGGCAATGAAGACCGGGAAGCGCCTCACTTACGGTGGTACGGAAATTGTTGATCCCGGAAGTTTCGTTGATGTGCTACAAGACTTAGGCAAAGGCGTTTCGTAGCCATACTATGTAATGTCGGGTAGAGCAATTGAAAGGTTTAATCGCATCGGAACAACTACCAAAAAGACCAATTGAATGGAATCGATCCAATTCATCCCACATCCTTTGATCATGTAAATCACTTTCTGTTGTTGGAGCGCATCATAAGGATCTGAACGAGACGAACACTAGGGCAGAGTCAGTATGCATTCAACTGACTGTTATCACACGCACAAAATGTTGATCATGTCAAGCTCCAAAGCGATCGCCTCTTTCATGGGGTCCCTGAGAATGGCACCCATTTCTGCCATACGTGCATGCTGCAGAATCTTTTGAGTACTTTGGTAAAATAAAATAAAAAGTTAGGAATAAATGTGTGGCAAAAGGGTGGATAAATGCCCACTCATAAAGCACAAATCCGCCAAACACGGCTAGACCACCGTAGAGAGAGATAGACTCGGCAACAGCTAGCCCACGCATACCGAGCGGGAGGGCCATCGGAGCCAACGAAGAGAGTGCTACAACAGTGACACCAGCAAGGAGCGGACCACCCATGTAAAGATACTTGTCATTCCTGTCCAGCATATTGAGCGCCTCGTCAAGAGATCAACATACAAAGGACAGACTTTGCAGTTGCACCGACGTAAGACAGGGAACCAACGACCCCGCAAGTATACAGCGCAGCACGGGATAAAATGGCTGGACTAATGAAGAAGAGTGGGCTCAGCGTTGCTGCTTGACAGGCATTAAATCCCTACGGAGAGTTAGAAAATGCGTTTTATCAAATGCCGAAGACTTGCCAGCCAAAAGAGGTGCTTCTGTACCGTTCTTTCAGGAGGAGTGTAATAGACCCCCATCATCGAGCCGATGCTCCCGACGAGACTCACACCAAGTACGAGCCCTGTAGGGAACAGTTATACCAAGGAATGTTGAGAGGGGCCAAATGAAGAATACACACATGGATTAGCTGACATGACTCTAAAAGCAACCCCAGATCTGAACAAGCTTCGGGCAGCTAGTGCCGTGAGAACAAGACCACCGCCAGTATACTTGAAACTATCATGTAAATAGGACTGTTCTGCAGAAGTTAGTGAATCCCGCGTGTCTCTGTTCAAGAAACCTTCTGCGACGACGACGGTACCTGCCACAGCGGCCTACACACTCGAATCAACAGACGTAAGTAGGCGATATCGCTACGTACTGCGGTGATCGCAAATTTTTTCCAAGCGACTTGTGAGGAAGTATGCGTAGCAGTCTGGGCATCTGTTACTATGGTGCGGAAGAGTCTGAGCGGAGCAGGTGGCGAGAGTATAGTAGGGCGTTTCTGGACGACATTAAGGGTGCCAAAGCGTGTGCTAGAGAACGGCTGAACCCTTGGGCGGAGGACAACTTGGAGGGCACTCCGGGACAAGGCTGGCTTGAAGACATGGGACAACATGGTGGTCATTGAGAAAGGTTACATAATTAGCATGTATTTATTAGATCGTCGACGTCATCTCTCGGCACATGAGAAAATATTTATTTTAACAACATTCCGAATGCATGCTGAGGCAGCTTTGCTGGGTCAACCACGCCAACCACTTTGTGCTCCATCGCCAGCGCAATCAGACTCTGCTCGCCCCATTCTTTCCAGTCAATCTCAAACACACCCGTCTTCTCTCCGGACGACCATGTCCATGTCCGTTCTCGTGTCTTCACCAACAGTTAGCCCTGCTGTATGCTACGAGGGGACCAATTTGGCCTACCTTAACATCATACATATTCAATGAACCATCCCCGCCGCCAGTCACAAGCAGGGAACCGTCGGGGCTAAATGACAGGGCAAACACATACTTGGTGTGATCCGTGAACACTTTCAAGCAGTCCCCCGTCACCGAATCCCACAACCGGGCAGTGAAATCGAATGATGCCCTGTCGCAGAAATGAGATCGTAGACATGCCCATCTGGGTCAAGACGCTTACGTTGCTACCAATTCTCCTGCCTGGTTATTCGGACACCATTTGATTGAAGTCAGACACCGTTTGTGGCCCTTCAGAACAACACCAGTAATTATTGAGTTTTCCGAGTGCGGGTGTTCGATATTCCATATTCGGGCGGTCGCATCATCTGAGCATGTTGCCAGGCGTGTGCGTGATGGGTTACATTTGATCATATTCACCTCCCCATCATGACCCCTACTCCAGCGTCAACTTCAGCAATGGATAGTTCCGTCCACCAACATACCTGAGGGTTTGAATGGGTTTGGTTCCGTTCAAAGAAACGATGTGAACCACGCGATCACTACCTCCACTCGCAAACGTAGAATCGTCAATCCAGTCAACATCCAGACAACAAGCTTCTGACACGCCTTATAAGGTGAGTCCTTCCTGGCGAATCGGGAACACGTTACCTTCGTGGTTTCGATACTGTCGATACAGTCTTTTGTTTTTAATGTCCCACACGCATGATGTACTGTCCAAGCTCGCAGTAGTGATCCATTGTCCTGAAGGAGAGAACTTGGCAGCAAAAATAGGACCCTTTTAGATGTCAGTATAACCCTGCGAAAACGTGGCACTCGTCTGACCTTGTGATGGTTGTCATTGAGATATGCCTTTCCTGCAGAGGTGTAAATTCGAAGTGCTGAGTCGTACGACCCTATCGCAACGAGAGAACCATCGGGGCTCCAGTCGATAGATGTCAAGTCGGCTTGGGGAGAAGGAGCAACATTGGACAACGTCAATGTCGGCCGCGGGGGGGAGGAATTGGAAGCCTCATATGAACCAGGCGGAATATTCCAATAATTGACTGTGGCATCGCGTGATCTGATGTGTTATGTGTCAAATCAACGTTGGGACGGATTAGTCTATTCAGCGCATACCCGGATACTAGCTGTCCTGGTGTGGTCGGGCTCCAAGCAACAACGAAGACCTACAAGCTCCATCACTAGAGTTGTTATTGACTCACGCAAAGCTCACCTCAGCCTTGTGTGCTTGCAGTAAGCTAACTGGATCCAGGCGTTTCGTCTTCGGTTTCTTGACCGCATTCTCTGAGGACGATTGTTGTAGCTCAGACGGTTTCGCCTCCTTCGAGGCACTACTGGGAGGCTCTACTAATACATGTCGCATTGTAGAGCAACTGTCAAACGTGACTGGCGTACCATCTACAACCATCGTTGCATGATTGTCTTCTGCCGCCTTTCTGGCACGCTTTTCGGCACGTGCATCCTCTGTGGAAGGTGAGATTGACTTCCGTTTAATGCCAGACTCGCCGGCCAGCATGGCTATGTTAGATCCTCCTGGTTTCTGTGGAGCTAGCATCGTCGTTGGATTCGAGTCAAAGGAGCACACATGACGCTCGAGCAGAGAGAAAGGGCTCTTGCAGATCTTCGTGAACGAATCACCCTTCCAGTGTGCCTCGACTTCGGCGTACAAGAGTGCCTTGCTGAGACGTTCTATCAGTTCGCCGCGTGGGATGTGTTTCTTGATATGATGGGAGTGATCCAACCGACCCTCCATGCGTAGTGAGAAAGCGGAGTGCTGAAAGCCTGGATTAAAGTCAGGCAAGGAAAAGGACCGTCAGTCGCAGGTAGCCTACCGGAGTCTTGAAAATAAGCATGTATGAGGCAATTGACCTCATCCGCAGTGATAGTTATTGGGACAGTCATCATAAGTGACTTGTATGTAGAGAACTCGTCGAAGTGGGGTGTGAGTGAGTGCGGAGTTGGAAAACAAAAGTGCATCGACCGAGTCGAGTACAAACAATCGACTCAAGCACGGAATTATCAGTCCTGGCGTGGTGTCTTGGATCGGTTTTACAACGTGCTACCCTTAGATGTGCTCACCCAGAATCGGTCCGAGGAAGGACCATATTAATGTTCTCACTGATGGAGGTCAACCCGCCACGTGAGAGATCATATCAAGTCAGATAGCTACATTCTCACAAGCCTCCTAAGTTCCCCATGCCTGAATACGAGTTCGATACCGCCATGCTCGAAGACGACGACGAGGCTTTCGACGGCCCTGACGCTTACCTCGAGGGTGATGATAACGTCCTCGAGCTCGAAGACGAAGTACATTCACAGGATCCGAGAGGCAGTATTGCTGAGATCTTGCGGTGTAAGCGTCTCGCTCCCTTCGGCCACACTCCTCTCACCCGTCTCATCTACTAGCACTATTTGACCTTCAGCAGTTGCAGCCTGGTAATGCTACCGAAAGGACGACAAGCTTTGGTACGACAGAGGGGAGCTCGATCTATGGCGACCTGGTACGTTTGCTGCAGGCCGGCCCCTCGAGTGGAGACCAAGACGAGGAAGACGATCATGCAGATGACGACGACGAATATTTAACCGGTTCACCTTGGCACAGACAATGGTACCCTCCCCACACCGAACCTCAGAAAACGGGCGTCGAATTGCTTATGAGCGGTGACTTTGGCCGTGTGAGCAACAAACTCAAGTCCAACAAGGGCAGCAAGAACGTCTCTCGTTTACTCCTAGACCGGTCTTCCAATCCTCGAGGCATTCTGTCCAGGGAGGAGTTATCCAGCGTACGCACTATCTAGATTTACTGGATTGTACTCATACAACCCTGCCTTAGGGGCTCATCCCAAACTCCAACGGGACTGCCGTCGCCTCGAATGGCTCCAACCTTTATGCTGGTCAATTTTCCACAGGTGATCAACTCAATGCTCATGCAATCTATTCCTGATCGCTAATTTCATGTCTTTTTCGGATAGACTCGTCCTTTTACTATACGTGTTGTCAAGGTTAGTTAGTGACTTGACTCATCCTCCAGTATAATTTGAGCTTATGTTCAACAGATTTCCGTCTACACGTATACGATATGACATCGCCTCCCGTCAAGTACATCAAACCCTGGCGCAACCCACAGCGCAGAACAACACTCCCAAGCGACCATGATCGTGACCATGAGTCAACTCTAAAGGTCTTGAAGATCATTCAGGGACATCCAGGCAGATGGACTATCACCGATTCTCATCTGAGCCCTGACAACGAAAGGCAAGATTTTGATTGCAGGGCAACAGTCATAATACTCAATAATGCAACCCAGGATGATTTATTCATCTATTGTGAGTTACTCGCTCTCTAGGCAATCACATTTCACGCACTTGACGCCATCTGGCAGTCACCCACAGTATATATGACAAACACGTTAGATCCCTCTACAGTACAGACACCCATCCACTTTGCTGATCAGGGCCGCCGTCAAAGCCGATCCTTGTGGGGTATCCACGATGATGATTCTTTTGGTATTTGGAGCTGCAGGTTTTCTGCCGACGGTAACGAGGTGATTGCAGGCGGAAATGGTCAAATTTTTGGTAAGAGAACGTACCTTTACGTACTAGAGTTGCTCACTCATATCATTAGTGTATGATCTCTCGGCTGATCGCAGAACAGTCAAGATCAAGGCGCACTCGGACGATGTGAACAGCTGTTGTTGGGCCGATACTGCTTCGGGAAACGTTCTGATCAGCGCGTCGGACGACATGTTCCTCAAAGTTTGGTAATATTAATACCCTCCTTTTTCTCTTGGTCTTTTGTTGACCATGTTTGTGGCAGGGACAGACGGTCACTAGGAGGATCACGCAAGCCATCAGGAGTGCTTGTTGGTCACACTGAAGGGATCACGTGTGTCTCTGCCAAGGGCGACGGAAGATATGTCATATCGAATGGCAAGGATCAGGCACTTCGATTGTGGGATCTCCGAAAGATGTGCGCCAGCGACGACTTTGATTCGTTTGCACGCATAGATTATAGATGTCGAGATTACGACTATCGGTAGGGCCTTTGCGGTCACGGCGTGCTCCGAACTGATGCCCTCCAAAGATATGGTCATTTCCCGAAGCCTAGGCGTCCCGCGCACCCAAAGGACTGTAGTGTCATGGCTTATCGAGGGCACGCGGTCTTGCGCACCCTCATAAGATGTAACTTTAGTCCTGCGGAAACAACGGGAGGTCAATACATTTACTCAGGGTCTGCGGACGGGAGAATCCACGTGAGTGAAGATTGATTCTGTTCGTCAGCACATAATCAACGGACAATACTACTGAAAGGTCTGGTCATTGGATGGCCGAATTGTTCAAGTATTAGATCGTTCGCGGACCCTACCTATCTCATACGATCCATCTGGCCCTGAGCCGGAGCCCCTGACGGCATCCCGTGCAACGGTCTGCGTCCGAGACGTGAGCTGGAGCTCGAGGGTAACGGCCGTTTCCTGTTTGAAATGCCTGTTCGCTGATACGTATTACAGGAACCTGTGTTGATGAGTGTCGGGTGGGAGAGCTCTCGTGTTGGTGGAAGTATTGTCGCCCGCCATGAGTGGAAAGGACTTTCCAAAATGGCCAACTCGCTGGAGGATTTTGTTGAGAAGCAGCGTATAGAAATCTCTCAGAGGGCAATGACTCGAGCGACAGGATATCGACGTGTTCCTGGAGCATTTGAGGAAGATGACGAGGGTGAATGACTCATTAACTTTACCTCATCCGATGTAACAGTGCTCAATTGAGCTGACGGCTCGGGGACCTCGAGCAGAGCATTATTATATATTTTCGTATTCTTTGTATCAGATTCCGAGGATAGTAGACATAGCCTTCTGGCTCGCACTGTACTGGCACCTGATAAGCGCCCTCAATCAAACCACCGCTTGCAAGTAATGGCCCGCCTCTTCGGTTTCCCGCCAGGATATTTCGTGATTCGCTCTGCCGCAACCGACCGTTTATGGGACGTCACCTTAGACGAAGTCGAAGATGGAACACCAGTCATCTTATGGCCGGAGAAAGAGCACTCGCTCGTCGAAAGTGGGTTTCATGACTATGACATTCATCCCATCCAAGTCTCCTAAGCTCACGAGTCTAATAAGGCCTGAGAAGCCCGGAAGCGAACAACCAGGTTTGTAGCTTCTAATATAGCCCCGCGATACTACTCAACTTATCTTGCGTTAGGTGTTTTTTATCGATACTTCTGGCGCTTTGTGTTCGCGGGCCTCGGGGCACGCAATCGACGTCGAGGGTATGTACAATACTGCAGATACGATGGATTGTTGACCAACTTTCATTCACACACAAGGGGACAGCATCGTAGTGAGGCACAGGAGACCGGTTTCCCAACCGTACCCAAACGCATATTCTCATCCGCTTCCACAATTCTCGTACGATCAAGAAACACAGGAGATCTCTGTGTCGTTCTCATGTGATCCCACATACCCACCCCCGGGAAGTGCTGGTTCGAATGGATGGCAAAGGAGGAAGTACATCCTATCTTCCGTTCCGATGAGGAGACCCAAGTCTCTTATCGATAACGCATCAGCCTTTATCTCGGCAACTGTCGCGGCTCCCTTGTCGTTCTTTTCTGGAAATGTATCCACACAACCAAAGAGCACGCCGGAAGACGTGTTTGGTGGGGACATTGATTTGGGGGAAGATGAAATATTAGAGCAAGATCGCGGCGAAGAGGGAGAGGTTGATGACTCCCTTGAACCCCACAGGAATCTCCGTCTTCTTTCCATCGATCCGCGGGGTGCACTACCCGAGGGAACAAATGCTAGGAAGCGTAGACAGTGGCAGGTCCTCGCATTGCGTACTAGATCAGCCACTCACCGGAGTCAATCACAAACTACTTAGTACTTATGTGGGAAGAGCAGTAGCGGACATGAATTGATGTTCTCATGGTTGCGTTCATTCAACAGCGTGCGCTTGCTGCCGTGATGGTCACCTGCTTCGACATGCGACAGGCTCGTGCCCGTGGCGGTGGGAAATCTCGCCCCGTGAGTACTTGCTATCTCGAGGACTATGACGGGATGATAAGGATCGGGTCAAAGTAAGAAACAACGGTTCGTCTCTTGATCATTTGCTTACCCAGACACAATTTTGCAGTGACGCACAAAGATTCAAAACATGAAGAGGCTGATAGCTTTCTATGTCGCTGTTACGCTGGCTGCAGCTGCTTGTGGAGAGCAACAACCTTTACACGGCTCCCATGATCATGATGGAACCGAAACATGGCTATCGAAATATGGAAAACAAATTGACCAACCTTTCTCGGGACCACTGGCTTTCTCGCATGCAGAATATGCGCGTTGTCTGGAGGATGAAACTGCCGCGTTTGACATTGCAATTCTCGGGATGCCATTTGATACAGGTACCACTTACCGGCCTGGAGCACGCTTTGGACCGTATGCGATCCGCTCAGGTAGCAGACGCCAAAGAGCTTCTCAAGGCTACACCCTGGCATGGGGGAGCAACCCTTACGCATCAGGTTCGAAAATTCTGGATTGCGGAGACGTATGCCTTCAGACTTTGGACACGGTATTGCTCTCTAACTCAATATCCAGGTCCCTACCATACCTTTTGACAATGCCCTTGCAGTGGATCAAATGGAAGTCGCATACGCTACTTTGCTTGCGCGCCCTCTCGCATCAAGCACCTCTGTCTGGCCACGCGGAGCGCTCCTGGCCAAAGACGGCCGCGAGCATCCAAGGATCGTCAGGTAATAATGATTACATGTCTTTCGTCATATCCTCACTGCGTGCCTAGTCTTGGCGGTGATCACACCATTGTTCTCCCTATCCTCCGTGCGCTCAATAAAGTGTATGGGCCAGTCTCGGTCATTCATTTCGACGCGCATCTTGATACGTGGAATGGATACCCTGGTGCTGTGACAGATCAATCACGTATCACCCATGGCACATTTTTCTACATTGCAAACGAGGAGGGTCTCATCGCCAACTCAAGCGTCCACGCGGGTATTCGGTGCAAGCTCGATGTGAGTAATAAAAACTTCGAGAGAGCCGCACGTTGATGGATGCTCTCGTCAGGGTATGGATGACATCAAGAATGACGAATCAGTGGGATTCCACTTCATAACCAGTGACGACATTGACGACCATGGCGTTACTTCCATCGTCGAACGTATCAGGAAACGGGTCGGAGATACGCCAGTGTACTTGAGGTTAGACTTTCACGATAAATAACGGACCTGATACTGACCTAACATGCAGTTTTGATATTGATGTTATTGGTGTGCACGGCTCGTCTTTGAGAGGAGGGTTAGCTAACCTCTACCGATAGATCCTGGCATGGCACCGGGGAGTGAGTTCTCGTCTTGTCGCACATAACCAAAGTACTCAGTGGGATTGTAGCTGGTACCCCCGAGGCAGGGGGATGGACAAGCAGAGAAGTCAAGCGCATCATCAGAGGGTTAGCCGGTTTGAACTTCGTGTTCGTATCCCATAGCGCGCTTGTGTTTCAGGACTTCAATTTTTTTTTAAGTGGCGCGGATGTTGTCGAAGTCGCACCTGCGTATGATCACGGTGAGTCGCACCTCATTCCACCTTGGCAATTTCTGACGAAAGATGTAAAGCCGAAATCACTGCTACTGCGGCGGCGGACATTGTCCACGACTTCCTCACCTTGCTTATGTCTTCCGAACCACCTAAGCCAGCCAATCTCCCCGGCCGATGGCCAAGGGAAGAACTTTGAGCATCATATGTCATCCCTACCATCGCACCGGTTCTAGCGCTGAAATCTCAAAATCTAACGGTCACGGTCAGTAGCACGTCCGTGACTTGGAAGTCTAACTAGTATACACTAGTACGGACTCCCTTTCAGTATATACCCTTTTTTACTGGCCAAAGATTGGCAATAGTGTGTTTAATGGAAGAAATTTGCATACGATATCCGGCAGTCCACGGATGGAAGTAGAAAGCAATCAAACATGTAAAACGACGCAGGGATATCGGTGGTGTCATACAAAAATCGTCCTAGAAATGGTCCGTATGACAGAGGGGCTCGTAGAAGTCAGCATTAATGGTCATTTTACTCAACCATTGTGTCCCCATTGGCTGGCAACGGGACCAGACTCATACGTGGGGGGACTGTCGGAGTATTGTGCCAGTGAAGCCGGT
This sequence comes from Boletus aff. mottiae, assembly GCA_038093895.1. Taxonomy (NCBI): domain Eukaryota; kingdom Fungi; phylum Basidiomycota; class Agaricomycetes; order Boletales; family Boletaceae; genus Boletus; species Boletus aff. mottiae. The sequence continues at coordinate 24,776 of JBBPTD010000089.1, forward strand.
GGAGGAGACATTACAAAGCTGGTCCTAGGTCCCCTCGGTCCCCTGACAGGACTGGCGCTTGTTGGCATACCAGCAACTTGGGTATCAACCGCAAGTGGCGATCGCGACATCGGAGGGGGAGTCGGGTGCAAAGGAGCCTGGTGATGTCCATAATAAGGATCATTGTAGGGGTCATTTACTGGTGCGGCCTGCACAGCGGTCGCACCGTATACACCTCCGGCGAATGCGTAGCTATGATCTGGCTGGGGAGGAGGAGATCTAGAGGTGTTGTGTGGAGCACCGTATGGTGAGTAGGAATCAACGATAGCGGCTGTAGTGTTGTATGTGTCTGGATTGAATGCACCATGAGGTACATGGGATTGTTGGACATGCGGGTTATCTAGAGATACTTCAAAAACAGCGCAAAAAAGAAGCAAAAGAAAACTTACAGGAAGCACTTCCTGGGTTGTGACCATACGCCTGGGGACCATATGGGTCGTGGTTGAACTGATTACCCGGAGACGGGTCATATATAGCCGCTACGGGAGCTGAGGGGGGAACTGCTGTGTTGGACGACGGCGGATACATGGAGGGGGTAGTTGAAGTGGTGGTATGTGTGATATTACTAGCGCGACGTTGTGGTCCTAGGGGGTAAGGGGAAGAATTATTATACTCGTCCACAGCACGAGTGCCAGGGGGAGCTTGCACATAGCCGCCTGCTGCATATCCTCTTCCAGCAGAGCGACCATAAGTTCCCATTCCTGCGTTTCCGGATGTAGAAACGCTTTGATTATCGCGGTAAGGTGCGTCTTCCTCGAGGTAAACTTCGTCTCCATCCAGGCGAGCTTTGAGTGGCTGAGACTGGTCATATTCGTGGAAGGCAGGCAGGCCAACCTCGGGTTGGGCTTGACGAGCCTTGCGGTCAGCCTCTGCTTTGACAGCATCGAGGCGTATTTGTTCATTGGAGTTGTATCCATTTACACCGATGGGGGTGCCGGCTTTTCCTCCCCATGCGTCGCGCGAACGACGTCTGATGCAGCATCTGCCAAGGCTGTAAAAGCAGCCACTGAAGAAGAGAAGAATCCAGGCAACAAGAGTGAGCCAAACAGCGTTGCCGATTGAGGCTGATCCGCCTTGCACCGAGTTTATGCGAGATTTTGCTACGAAGAAGATGGCGATGTCGAAGATAAAGGCTACGAGGGCAACAGCGGCAGCAAAACCGGATATGCAACTGCTGAAGCAACTCATGGATAATTCACGGAAATGAGCAAGGAGGCCGAAAATGGCGGAGATGGCAGCGAGGCCGAAAGCGACGATGTGGAGTACGAGGACATAAGTGAGCCATTTGACGACGAGTTCGGGTATTTGGATGGAAGTTGTGTCACCGACCAGTGCGTTTATGTCTTGGTAGGAAGGTAAGTACTGTTGGAGAGCAGAGGGAGAATAACTGACTGAGTTGGTATCCAACGGTGGCGTTTGAGCAGGTAGTCGATGTATCTACGGTCAAGCAGTAACCCAGAGTACCAAAGGTGATTTCGCCGTTTACACCCTGGACGGCAAGGGAGGCCTTGAGGAAGTAGACAGACTTGATGAGTGGGACGGAGAAAGAGACGACGGCGAGGATGATTGCGGCAGAAAGTGTGATTATGAAGCCGGGCGTAGCTGGTCTGATGACGCTGCTCATGTTGGGGTGCGAGGGAACGAGTGAAAGAGGAGCCGCAGGAGAAGATGTGTTGTATGTGAGGTGGCTGTGCTGCACAGTCTAGTAGTTATGCCAATACAAATAGTTGACCGTCTTGTGCTCTCCCCGAACCAGCTTGCCATTGTCCAGCGTCCCCTTCCACTCGAATCCGTTCTTCTCAAACACCCGTTTACTACCTTCGTTTCCTGAAAACGTATACCCCACCATGCACCGGACCCCCATTCGTGGTATCGCCCACTGGTTAATTATCGTCCCCATCGCCGCACTCATGATGCCTCGTCCGTGGTGTGATGGCGCAAGGTAGTCTGTCCGCAATCACTCAGTATAGACCCTCTTTCTAGCAAAAGTTGTCCGTACCTCCAAACGACCACACGGTGCTCGGATCCCCGACTGCTTTCTCGTTGTTCGTTGCCACCGCCTTCTTTCTCTCGTCAGGATCGAGCACCTCTTCCATCAGCGCGTGGTTGATTCCAATGTCACCAATATATATATCAGTCCCATCCGGGAGAACCTCCCTTATGTGTCTGACCGGACACCCTCCAACCAGTTTCAACGGACCGTCTGCGTTCAACCGATCCTCCTCCCTTAACTCTGCCAGGATATCCTCGCTTTGCTTTATGATTTGTGCAAGCCACTCTTCTGCATGCTCGTCACGGTATGGAATCGGCGGTCCTTCTAACCATACTGATACCCTAGGATCGTTGATGATGGGGGCAAGGCACTTGACATCATTTGCGCGTGGAGGCGTTAGAATAATGTTGTCGTTCGGAGGGGGAAGACGGAGAAAAGGCTCTCCAGTATGGGGATTTATCTCGAGCGGGTATAGTTGGCCACCTGACATGATGTGTTACCCCAACACAACAGCATGCCAGACCCTTAAATCTCCCAATGGATCGAGTCATCGTGAGGCAATGCAAGTCAGATGGAGTCAGCATGCGTGATATTTGCTGTGGCAATGTACACCGCTATGTCTACAACATTCAACTTCCCCCAGGGAATCATTTGCTAATCGGATATGCCTCACGCGCGATTTTGACGGCATTCTCGATTTCCCTTACATTGACACCAACACCCTGAGCGCTATCCTCCTTCCCTCCAGCCTGGATCGACTTTTTATCAACCTGAGCAACGGCTCTATGCATGAACGATCTCACCTTGCCACCCAACACCTCTGTCACTTTCGAGGCCCACGTTCGAGCATCAAATCCTTTCTCCCGAACACTTTCGGGAATATAATTCGCGTGTGCCACCTTGCCACCCTCCGCGTTCACACTGAACACATACACAGCTTTCCCGAGCTTTTTGCCTTGGGCGACAACGTTTTGAAGAATCTGTTTTTTTGTGCGATAATTAGTTTGTCTCCTAAACTCATGGTCCAAGACGTAATCCACCTTGGAGTTGCCATCTACGTCAATACTCGCGAAGTACCCTATAGCATTTGGATTTTCGTTGAAGTAGGCGACCAACGTGTCGATGGCCTATCAAAAACCTGTTATTCGGCTATATCTCTTGGGGTGACGGAACACGCACGGATTTGTTGACCGCGGCTTCCTTCTCCTTTATCTGCTTGTCGAATGCCTTGCGAATTGCTCCGAGACGCTCTTTCAATTCTGCTTTGACCAAAACTGAGATATCTGCCTGCCCAAGTTCCTGGGGTATGCGTTAGCATTACATGAAAACACGTTCGATGATCCGGCTTACTACTGTAAGAACCTTGAGACCAGCATCCTTCTCATTCCCTGAGCTAATTTCTAGGACATCAAGGCGCGATTTAAATTCGTTTGCGACACGTGTTGCTTCCTGGGCCTCTTGCCCAGTAATAGCAGTAATTCGTCTGATACCTTTGGCAATTCCCGATTCCTCGATAATCACAAAGTCCTTGATATCACCCGTCTTTGCGACGTGCGTACCTCCACAGAACTCCATGCTGGTGTTTCGCCATCTCGGATTCTCGAGGTCTTTTGTGACATCATCGACATCGTACCCTAGTACGACGACCCGCACCGGATCGGGGTAGGTTTCGCCAAAGACCGCACGGAGACCAGGTATCTTGAAGCCGGATTTAAGATCAACATCTTTGCCGTAAACCTTGACGTTCTTTTTGATCCAATCAACACTCATAACTTCAATCTTGGCCAGTTCTGGGAGTGCAATCTGAGCTTTATGTGAAAAGTCAAACCGTAACTTTGTTGGGGCGACAAGAGAACCTTTCTGGTCAACATGGTCTCCGAGCACTTCGCGAAGGCAGAAGTTGAGGATATGTGTAGCAGTGTGGTTGTTACGGAGGGGCCACCGGCGTAGTTCATCATACGAAGAGATGACTTCGTCGCCAACGTTCAGTTGACCATACTTGAGATGACCGGTATGCAGGACATAGCCACTGTACATCTGGACGTTCGTTACTTCGAAATCGCATGCACCATCGATGACGATATTTCCGGTGTCGTGCTCTTGACCTCCAGCTTCTGCATAGAAGCTCGTGCGATCAAGGAGGATACCAAAGTTGGCACTATCGGGAATGCTGGTAGTTGATCCAAGGAACTCGCGGTTGCAGTAGATGCCCTTTACTTTTGCAGTAACGTTTCCGAGCTCTACAGCGAACAGTAAGATTGTGAGTTGGTGGTGTTGAAAAAATGAAAGGCACTGACGGTACTTGGGCGAATCATCAGTTTTGGGTATGGCATCGTCCTTCTCTAATGCTGCAAGATCATGGACGTCAAGCTTGACACTATCTGCCCTGTCCCTCTTGAATGTGCCCTTGCTTGCCTCCTTTGATCGTTCTTGCGCAGCTTCGAACTCCTTCTCATTGATGATGAGGGATAGCTCTTCAGCCATAAGGCGCGTCAAGTCAACGGGGAAACCAAAAGTGTCGTATAAACGCCAGACATCAGCACCACTAAGTTCGTTGGAACCAGCCTCCTTTGCACGCGTGGCATATTGGTCGAAAAGCTTTTCACCGCGATCGAGGGTTCGCGAAAAGGATTCCTCTTCTTCGTCAAGAATTTCCTTGATTTCGTCCTGTTTCTTCTGTAGCTCTGGGAAGACATCGCCCTGGAAGACGATTGGCATGGCACAAGGATGCAAGAGGGAATCTGGACAAACCATTTGTTCAACTACGACAGGCATGAGTGATGAGAAGAACGAGCCGATGGGTGCACCGAGTTTCTTCCTTACATATCGACAACCACGGCGTAGGATGCGGCGGAGAACATAGCCTCGACCAACGTTATTTGGCAGACCGCCGTCGCTTAAAGCGAACGAGAGTGTTCGTACGTGGTCAGCGACAACGCGGTAGGCAGTGTCAATGCCATCCACATCCTCTGCACCAAACTTGCCAGTGTATGGACGTGCACCACTAAGTTCTTGGATCTTAACCATTATTGGGTGAAATATGTCTGTATCATAATTGGACAACCTGTTTTGGAGGACGGATACGACGCGTTCGAAGCCCATGCCGGTGTCTACATGTTTCGCTGGAAGAGCTTTGAGGGATCCGTTCTCCTCACGGTTGAATTGGATAAAAACGTTGTTCCATATTTCGACGACTGTCGGGTCGTCACAGTCGACAAGATGGGGAACCTCGCGACCACCTATGCGATCGACATGGATTTCACTGCAATGGTGATCAATATGGATTACAATGAACGATCGTTGGGCTTACCTGCAAGGACCGCACGGGCCAGTCGGACCCATCTCTGCACGAACAGGTCAGGTGGGAATGGAGAAGAAAAGGCAGGAAGAGTACCCCAAAAGTTGAATTTCGATGGGATGACATGTGCAGGATCCATGCCAAGATCAAGCCACGTTTTCCTAGCTTCGTCATCGCACGGGATGTTACTCTGTGGATCGCCGGCAAAGTAGGTGACGTAGAGCCGCTCTTTGGGGAGCTTGTAGACTTGGGTCAAAAGTTCCCAACTAAAAGTGATGGCTTCTTTCTATGAAAGATGAGGGAAGCGGGGAGGAATGGGAGAAGATACGCGCCTTGAAGTAGTCCCCGAAAGACCAATTGCCGAGCATCTCGAAGAATGTATGGTGGTAAGAGTCTTTCCCGACATCCTCGAGATCTGCGATGATGATGTGAGCGCGGAGATGCTACGGCTATGAAGGAGCGAGACCGTTGTGTTTTCCACCAGCCCTGATGCACTTTTGGCTGTTAAACGCACGCTTAAGCTTGCCACGCTCTGAGTTGGGATCGACGGTGCCGAGGAAGATGGGTTTGTACTATGTGGTGTGAGTACAGGCGGGCGATAAGGAGCGATATAAGAGACGGACCTGGTTCATGCCTGCGTTGGCGAAGAGGAGGGTGGGGTCATCGTAGGGAATGGTGGGGGAGGAGGGGACGAAGGTGTGGTCTTTGCTACGGAAGTAGGCAAAGAACTCTTCGCGAACTCTGCGAGCAGGCCATGGACCGTTGTAAGTGGAGACCATTCTCGACGGGAATGCGAGCGATCGATACAGCGCCGCCCTTCTCATTATATTCATCATACGGGTTGACTCGGTCATGACAAGTCATGTGATCAGCATAGATAACCACGTGGCTCTCCATGCACGTGTTCCGTCTCCGTCTAACCTGCCCTGAACCAGATCGATAATCCCTCGACCAAATAAAAAACACATATCTTTTGATCCCATACACCGAGCTGCGGTCCCGGTCCCGTCGACCGACTCACTCGCTCCCCCCTCTGTACTTTCAGCATCGGTAACCTTTAGACATCATGGTGTACGTCCTCTCCTTGTCTCTTCTCAATCTCATACTCATGCTCATCATCCCATCAGTAACTTCACCGTAGGTGAGACAGACATGGTCTCCGGTCCATCCGTATCTCATCTTCAACAGATCAGGTTCGTGGCCTCATGAACCAGCCCACCAACATTCGTAACATGAGTGTCATCGCACATGGTGAGTGTCGCGTTATCACATCGCATCATAATCTCATCCAACTGCTCCCAGTCGATCATGGAAAATCCACCCTCACCGATTCGCTCGTCTCCAAGGCTGGTATCATCGCATCAGCAAAGGCCGGAGACATGCGTTTCACGGACACCCGTGAAGACGAGAAGGAGCGTGGTATCACCATCAAATCGACCGCCATCTCCATGTACTTTGAAATGGACAAGGAAGATGTTGAAGTCATCCAGCAAAAAAATGATGGTACGAGCTACTGCCTATCGACGCACTTCCTCGCTCTTACTAATCCGATCCTATCAGGCAACGAGTTCTTGATCAACTTGATCGACTCCCCCGGGCACGTCGATTTCTCCTCAGAAGTCACTGCCGCCCTCCGTGTCACAGATGGTGCCCTCGTTGTCGTCGACTGTATCGAGGGTGTTTGCGTCCAGACAGAAACCGTCTTGCGTCAGGCTCTCACAGAACGCATTAAACCCGTCCTCGTCATTAACAAGGTCGACCGTGCCCTCCTCGAGCTCCAAGTTCAGAAGGAAAACCTTTACCAGACCTTCCAGCGGACAGTCGAAACTGTCAACGTCATCATTTCGACATACCACGATACCGCCCTCGGTGACGTCCAAATCTATCCTGACAAGGGTACTGTCGCCTTTGCTTCTGGCCTTCACGGATGGGCCTTCACCCTCCGGCAGTTTGCCGGCAGGTACTCCAAGAAATTTGGTGTTCCTAAGGACAAGCTCATTGCCAAGCTATGGGGTGACAACTACTTCAATCCCACGACCCGCAAGTGGTCCACCAAGTCTTCGGATGCTGATGGCAAGCCTCTCGAGCGTGCTTTCAACATGTTCGTGCTCGACCCCATATACAAGATTTTTGAAGCCGTCATGAAACACAAGAAGGATCAAGCGTTGACCATGTGCGAAAAACTTGAAATTAAGCTTACTTCCGAGGAGAAGGAGATCTCTGAATCCAAGGCCCTCCTCAAGACCATCATGCGCAAATTCTTGCCTGCCGGAGAGGCTCTTTTGGAGATGATAGTCATTCACCTACCCTCTCCCGCCACCGCTCAGCGCTACCGTGTTGAGACCCTATATGAGGGTCCTATGGATGACGAGTCCGCAATCGCTATCCGTGACTGTGACCCCAAAGGACCCCTCGTTCTGTACGTCTCTAAAATGGTCCCCACTTCGGATAAGGGTCGCTTCTACGCGTTCGGTCGTGTCTTCGCTGGAACCGTCCGCGCCGGTCCAAAGATCCGCATCCAAGGACCCAACTACGTTCCTGGAAAGAAGGATGACTTGTTCATCAAGTCTGTCCAACGTACGGTACTCATGATGGGTCGCTATATTGAACCTATTGAGGATTGTCCCGCCGGTAACATTATCGGTCTCGTCGGTATCGATCAGTTCTTGCTCAAGAGTGGCACTCTTACTACCTCTGAAACTGCCCACAACATGAGGGTCATGAAATTTTCCGTGTCCCCTGTCGTTCAAGTCGCCGTTGAAGTCAAGAACGCCGCCGATCTCCCCAAGCTTGTGGAAGGTCTCAAGCGGCTCTCCAAGTCTGACCCTTGTGTCCAGGCTTGGATCGCTCAGACTGGTGAGCACATCGTCGCAGGTGCCGGAGAGCTTCATCTGGAAATTTGCCTGAAGGTCAGATATTCTGCTTTTCTACTCTTCAGTCTTACGCAAGGGTAAGTGTAGGACCTTCAAGAGGATCACGCAGGTGTTCCTCTCAAGATCTCAGATCCCGTTGTTGGTTACCGCGAGACAGTGAAGGCGGAATCTTCCATCGTTGCCCTCTCCAAGTCACAAAACAAGCATAACCGTTTGTATGCGAAGGCTATGCCACTGGAGGAGGAACTCACCAAGGCTATTGAGGGTGGCGTCGTTAATGCTCGTGACGATTTCAAATCTCGTGCCCGCATCCTTGCCGATGAATTTGGTTGGGATGTCACCGATGCCAGGAAGATCTGGTGTTTCGGCCCTGACACCACCGGACCTAACCTGTTGGTCGATGTCACAAAGGGTGTGCAATACCTCAATGAAATCAAGGATTCATGTGTTGCCGCATTCCAATGGGCGACAAAAGAAGGTGTCTGCGCTGAAGAGAACATGCGCGGTATTCGTTTGAACGTCATGGATGTGACAGTAAGTCCATTACTGTCGTTACTAACACAACCGCTTTATCCGAACTATCCATAGCTACACACTGATGCTATCCACCGTGGTGGCGGCCAAATCATCCCAACGTGCAGGCGTGTTTGCTATGCTGCTTGCTTGCTTGCTACACCCTCTCTCCAAGAACCGGTTTACCTTGGTATAATACACCTTTTCCTCGATCAGAAGTAGGGCTGACATCTGTCCTAGTCGAGATCCAATGTCCTGAGAATGCCATTGGTGGCATTTACAGTGTGCTGAACAAGCGTCGTGGTCAAGTCTTTAGCGAAGAACAGAGGCCCGGAACGCCAATGTTCACTGTCAAGGCATACTTGCCTGTCATGGAATCCTTCGGGTTCAACGGGGATCTTCGTTCACAAACTGCAGGACAGGCCTTCCCCCAGAATGTGTTCGACCACTGGGACGTCATGAATGGCTGTAAGTGGTCAATTTAAGTCGATGATACTGATACTGAGTACCTGTCATTGTAGCTCCTCTTGACAAGGGCAGCAAGCTCGAAGAACTCGTCAGGAGTATTCGTACGCGCAAGGGTCTCAAGGTAGGCATCATCTTCGGGCTGTTACACCTTACGTTACTTACAATTTCGGTTCGTAGCCTGATATTCCTCCCCTTGACACCTACTACGACAAATTGTAATTCGTGCCCGAATACCGGCACTGTAGATTACTGTTGCTTAGGAATTGTTGTGAGCTGTCGTATTCCAACAATGTATTTTTTCGTTCAATTGTAGATGATCCCTTGGAAAAGCGACACGCGTCGTGATAATGATAATGTCATCAGAAAGTTGTTAACGCACCACAGCACCGTCTTGATGAACCATTTGAGTCAGTGGCAGCACATCGAATGCTCAAGCGCTCACCCACAAGTCGCCGGGAGAAAGGCTTTCCCATGGTCAACTCAAAGTGACCCAGTTCAAGTGCATGCCGGGCCCGCATTCTGACTCGTTCCGGCTGACCCATCGGGACTGAACTATTCGGTTACGTTGAGTCACTTGTCGTAGCGCCCTCGGCACCGGCTTCATGAACAAGTCATTCTCGATTTTTTTTTTGTTCGGTCAGTGAGTCAGAGTCATGGCCCCGTTCCGAATGTACAAATTCTGGGAGAGTAAGGATTTCCGTGTTCTAAAAAAACACCACTCGCCCTTGTTACAATCCCTGAAAAGATGTCAAGTGTTGTCGAGGATTTAGAAACCATACCGGGTATCGAGGCGTACCTGCAGGACAAACCTCAATTCGCTGCTCGCACAGTAGAAAAACTTTTTGGGGGGTGCGGTAATTTCACATATAGGATATACCTCCACAGAGCATTCGCTGGCCGCCAGACCCTCGTCCTGAAATACGCTCCCCCATATGTCCCTGTATCGAATGGAAGATTTCCGCTTGACCAAAAACGCCAGGTATCCACCAAGCTGTCAATATTATCTTGACGTACTAACAGTGAAACAACTAGCTCATTGAAGTCCAAGCACTCCGTCTCGCAGGTCAGCTGTCGACGGCCAACGTCCCAGCGTTTATCGCAGTCCCTGCTGTCCATCTATTCGACGAGGAAAAGCATGTCCTAATCATGGATGACGCAGGGGAGGATTGCCGGACTCTGAAAGAGCTACTCATCGAAGAGAGTTTCCCTCAGGCCGTTTCGGAGCAGATCGGTCGTGCCCTTGGTGAATTCATCATCGGCGTCCATACTTGGAATCAGAACCCCGACACCGACCTGACTCTGTTCGCGAACAGTCAAGTTGGCAAGTACGTCTCGGCCCTCGTCACTTACGGGCGACTCGAGTCCACTTTAACTGGGAGGGATAATATTCCCGCCCTCTCAGATCCATTGCTAGGAATTCCTGAAGCGAAGATGGCGACGATATCGAAGCTGGTGGAGAGGAGGCAACAAGAAATCTATGCTACGTCTGCATCAGACCCTATGACGCACGGAGATTTGTGGCCAGGCAACCTAGTGGTATCGCTTAGACGCGGTACGGACGGAAATATAGAAGGCGTGGAGAAGCTATACGTCCTGGACTGGGAGCTTGGCAAGACTGGTCTACCTGGGCTGGATCTCGGTCAATTTTGCGCAGAAATGTACACATTGTCCGAGTTCTATCCAGCACGGAGGGAGTCGGTTCAGACTATAATTGGTTCGTTCTTGGGAACTTATGGAGAGCGGAGGGGAAAGGGTGAAGACATTGAACTTGCAAGAATAGTTGTAAGCCATATCGGCGCTCACGTGGTGGCATGGACTCCTCGGGTGAGCACCTGGTCTGGAAGGCAGAAAACGAGAGAAGTGGTGGAGAAGGGAGTAGAGATGCTGGTCCTGGGCGAGGAAGGGACCGAGTCATCCCTGAGAGAAAGTATCGTAGGGCCACTTCTTTGAGCTGTAGGTTGTCGATTTAGCCGGAAGAAAATTATCGCGGCAACTTGCTCGCCATGATTCCATATCTCGCCCAGCTACCTCCGGAGATATACGACGGGATATTGGCACATGTCCCTCGGGGCGAACGGCAACAGACTACCTTGTCGCTCACTAGGGCCATCCCACGTTCCCCAGTACCTCTTCAACACTTGTTTGAGTGCATTCGCCTCAAGTCTGCGGAGAGTGTAGTGCACTTGTATTGTCGACTACGAGGACGCCTCGAGGAGCCACGTTGGGTTAACGGGTTCTCTCTGGAAACATGGAGCGTAGACGCAGATGTAGTGGTCAACCTAGTGAATCTCCTCCCGCGGCTGTCCAGGATCACACTGTTTGTCGGGCCAGACTTTGCGCCGGAACGTATGGAGGAGATATTGGAGAAGCCAAGAGAGGCATTGAGCTACATCTCATTGCGTTTCAGACCATAGTAAGCCTACATATTGTTTCTCGTGACCATTGGAAGTCTGTTTCTGATTGATTGCAACTTTAGTGTGCAGAGAGCAAGTTATTATCAGTTTCTCAAGGTGGGAAGGATCAGCATGTACAAGTGTGCTCGTCGCTAACTCAGGAAAGCAGGGTGCATACTTCGACACTGCCCTGGTGGCCCTTGCTCGTTGGCCGACAGCCAACTATCCCACCTTGTCGATCGTACAGGATCCTCTGGACGCGGAAATAGCCCACAAACACCGTTTTGCACAACCACTGGTGTTCTTCCGCCTTGACGCAATCCATACATTGGCTTGTTCGCCATACCTCCATTCTCTGACAAATCTGCGACTGCGAATTCCATCCAGACAAGTTGCTCCTTTCATCTACAGCTCACCCCGTTCCATACCCAGACTTCGCATCTTGGATTTGTCGACATGCAACGTTCGGTTGACTGACGTGGAGGCACTGGCGGCGCGGTTTCAGCAGCTAACGCATTTGATAATCGACGAGTGCAACATTACGCGGGGCGACGCGGAGGGTGAATGGTCAAACGTCGGGAAGATTTGTGCACTGGCGACCGTCAAGGCGGCCAAAGAACGGGAGAAGAAACTCAAAGCTTGGCTAGAGGCTCGCGCGGTTCGCACCATTCCGGAGCCAGAGGTTGCCACCGTACCAGAAGAAGAGGTTACCCCAGCTAGACGCGCCCGCCCGGGTCGTCGTGGATTGGCCACTGCAACAATATCATTGCGAGATCCGCCAACGAGAACGACGACGCCTGTCATTCGAACGAACATAGTGGTCCCAAAAGTTCGCATAGTCCCGTCATCGCCCACTCTCCGCTCCTTGAGCGCGACCACAAGCGCATTGCACAAGGATAAACACGACGCCATTCGAGCTCAATTTAAGAGAGGCTGGGAGGAAGGTCTCGCTCAACTCACCGCGACCCGCAGTAGACTGTCCCAGTCATGCAGAAATGGTACGAGGGTAATGCGCATTGCTGGTGACCAAGGTGTCGAGGAGGGATTCGAGGGATTGGAAGACGTCGACGGGGAGGGCGCATTCTACGGGCGAGACGGGATCAGAAACCCATGGCCAGTACCAGTGCTGTGTCTTGCAGGCGCAGGCCCAAATTCTGTTCAGCATGTGGATGGATGCGGCCACGCAGCAGGTAGTTACTTCTACGATATCTAGGAATGTGGAACAACACGTTGTACACCAACTATGGAAGTGAAGTGAATATAGAGTTGACTCCAGAAGGCTCATGAATCGTGGTGGGGGTTATGCGCAAAAAAGGTTCGTAGCCAGTCAGTTTCCCTTTCCATGTCTGCAAGAGACCGAGGCGGTCGACTGTCATCGGCATCGACCCTGAGCGGTTGGAACTGGCCGTCGACTCGGTTGGCATCCAGGAGATGCTGCGGGAGGGAAGCTTCTGACCGTTCCAAAGCGGGGTATATGTCGTCCATCCTCTCGGAGAAGTAGTCGCCCTTGAATCTCCGGGGAAGGACATGGAAGTGGACGTGGGGCACGGACTGCCCTGCAGCCTTGCCGTCCTACAAGGGCGGAGGTGAATTTCGAACCAGGTATCGTCGGTTGTAAAGATCACCTGACATGCTACTGTGAGCGAGTCTGCATTGTATGCCTTTTCGATCACACGACCGACGTTTTGTACGGAGGTGATGAGGGCCGTCAACTCGGGCGTCGTGAGGTCTGTGAGCCTCGGCACGACGCGTGTGGGTACGACGAGGACGTCTTGGTGTAGTTGAGAGCGACGTCCCGGAGACGAGTTAAAGGCGGGGCAACTCACGGCCTGGTACGATTGGCTTGAGGTTAACGATGGCATACGAGAGCGCGGTCCTGTAAAAGGCCTGTGTCGAGACTTCAAATGTGGAGAAGAACAACGGGGCAGACATGGTTACACAGCCACAAGTTGAGCGGTGACGAGATACTTCTTGCACTCGCTCCATCGACATGTCCAGTCCGACAGAACTACACCTCCCCCCGACCCTCCCATACCCCATAAAGATCGCATCCCTCGACGTTAAACAGTCCGCTTTCATTCAACGTGGCACCCGCTTGCTCAGCTATTCCTTCAAATACCAACCACCGTCACCCGGCGCACGTCCTGAAATCCGCTTCGGAACATGGGACTGCCCGCTCGAGGGCACCGTAGAGGCCTGGAATGTTCGTGTCGGCGACGAAATATCTCTCCAGAGGTCGAAGCACAAGACCGTCATCACTATCCTCGAACCTTGCAAACATGGCGTCCAAGTCGGTGGTCTATGTGGCATCTGCGGAAAGGATATGACTGCGTGGGTATCATCCCTGTCTTTTACCGCCCTCTAGGTTTCATCGCCATCCACAGCTATGACTACACAGGCTTCTCTGATGCATCGCGTGCATCTATCCAAATGACCCACTCTGCCTTCGGCCCAACCGTGTCAATGGAGGAAGCACAGCGGATAGAAAACGAGACTGCAGAACATCTCCTCAAGTCAAGGAGGCTATCCTTGATTGTCGATCTTGACCAGACAATCGTTCATGCAACTGTCGATCCTACCGTTGGCGAATGGATAACGGAGGGAGAGGCCTGGGAGGCTAGGCAATTGAAAAAGTCTACAGAGACACCCAAAGAGGATGGTTCTGACTCTTCAGACAGTGAGACCCCTGAAGCGGACGTGTGTAATCCCAACTGGGACGCCCTCAAGGATGTCCGCAAGTTTCGGCTCGGTCCAGAATCATTCGGTTTACCATCAAGGGGAGCCCCCAAAGTCAAGGGCAAGCACAAAGCAATCGAAAGTGAAGGTTGCATGTATTACATCAAACCTCGGTGTGTCGTTTATCCGCACTTGGGAATCCCTCGAACGCCTGCTTATATGCCTGCATAGACCAGGCCTGCTGGACTTCCTCCATAAACTATCCACAAAATACGAGATGCATGTGTATACCATGGGTACTCGCGCCTATGCGGAAGAGGTCTGTGCCGCCATTGACCCCAACGAGAGAATATTCGGTGGTCGTATCTTGAGTAGAGATGAGAGTGGGAGTTAGTGTGCAGTCTCGCATTTGCCAAATCATCCCTCGCTCACATTTCTCAGGTCTCACGCAAAAAAGTCTACAACGACTGTTCCCGTGCGATACTTCAATGGTCGTCATCATCGACGATCGGGCGGACGTCTGGGAGTGGAGTCCAAACTTGATCAAAGTCATTCCTTGTAAGTCTCCCCAGACATCCCGAAGCACTGAGCTCACATTTGTGAAAGACGATTTCTTCGTAGGCATCGGTGATATTAATTCTGCATTTCTTCCAAAAGTAGAACCACTGGCACCTACAGTGCACGCATCGACGCTTGGTTAGTTTCTCTGTAGGACATGAGCACCAATCCCCTTGTTCATGATCATGATGACCAGGTAAAGCGACCACTCCCCCAGCACCAAGCGCGCCAACAGAACCGGCTCCTTCGTCACCACCTCCACTCGCTCAGCCTGAGGAATGCGAGGACGCAGAGATTGAGTCCAAAGCTTTACTGACGCAGAACTCGTTGGCACTCGAGGCTCAAGTAGAAGAGCGACCCTTGGCAAAGAAGCAAGAAGAGCTACAAGGTATAGTGATCTGGTCTCACAGCTACTTGTATAATGATACCTCCACAGACACTGAGCACACTGTTGCATCAACAGGCAACGTCAAAGCGGAGCACCCGAGAAAGGCGCTGCTGAAAAATGACGATGTTGAGCTACGAAGAGTTGGCGTGGTGAGTAATTAAAATATGACAATCCATGCTGTAGATCCATCGAATCGTCCCGGCAGCTGTTGCAAGATGTCCATCAGCAATTCTTCGATGCTTATGATCGATATTCTTCCGAGGAAAGGAACAAGAGGCGCAAATTAGGCAATGAACAGCGATTACCTAAAGCCAACGACGTGACAGTGAGTGTGCGGACGACTATCATACCCAATCATTCATTGAGATCTTTCGGCAGCGAATCATTCCGGAGATGCGCACTAAAACTCTCAACGGGATTCATATTGTCTTCTCTAGTGTTATACCCCTTGACACAAAACCAGAAACTACCGAGATATGGAAGGTGGCACAGATGTTCGGCGCTCGATGTTACACTGATTTGAACAACTTGACGACCCACGTAGTCGCTGCCAAGGTTCGATTTTCCAGATAATAGATGTCTTTTTCCCTCTGACTGTCTGGCACCAGCAAGGAACCGTCAAGGTCGATATGGCGCGAAAACGGGGTGGAATCAAAATAGTTTGGCTGGCTTGGTTCACGGATTCAATAGCGCTGTGGCGGCGACAAGATGAGACTCCGTACCTCCTTGAAGATCCCACTCGACATGCGCCAAGTTTGAGTCCTAATATTGACCCCCATCCGATTTCTTCGGATCCTGAACCAGATGCGGACGATTGGGATGTCGAACCTGCGCCTTCGGGCAACACAGCTCTTGAGCTCGGAGACATTGACTGGAATGACATAAACGACGAAGTCGATGCAGCTATGAACGAGAGTGACGATGAGGACGAGGATCTCAAAAGCGAGCGCAGCGTGAGGAGTGCTATGGCCTCAGAGGATGATGGCATGACTGATGAGACCCGTAGTCAGCCTAGGTGCGTGTGCTCGTCGGGGTGCCATCTCTTATCTCAGTCGTTGGCATTTAGCCCCAATTCCTCACCTCGACTGAAGCGGAAACGCCTAAGAAGTATTACGCCATCAGAGAACGGAAACCCCGACGGACAGCAAGATGTTCTGCGATCCCCACTGTCTAAACGCAAGAAATTTACTCCGAATCGAACAGGGACATCGAAGCTGAAGGAAGCATTCACCGCTGACGAAATTGCTTCCTCGCGGCAGTCGAGAAGTCGAAGCCGTAGTCGGAGTGTATCAATGGAATTCCGTGTTGCAAGCCTTCCTAGCCCAATAGATGAGGAGGAAGAGGAGGAGGAAGAAGAAGACTTTTTGGCTCGGGAACTTGGGGAAGACTGGGGATAGTGCGTTCTAGTCATTGACCATTTTCGCTATTCATGTTTGCTCTTTGATGCTTTCGATCTAATTGTAATCCTGTTGTAATGGGGAACACCCCGAGTACATCACACTATAACACAGGTATGACTTCCTCCACCCTGTAGCGATCACTGCCGCTCCAGATGCTCACAATATAGACACCATAATGTATCGACGGTGTCTCCCGTAACGGTCACGAATATGTGTGGATCGTACGTTTGGTCCTTCATGTACGCATTGAGCTTCCGAACGCTGCCTTTGCCGCAACGTTTCTCGACCCAGTCGAGGAAATACGCAGTCGTAGCATACCCCGCGTCCCATCTATCGCCTCCCGAAGCCTGCCAGTGAGGTGGGGCATATCCTGCATTCAACCTCACGAAATCTGTAACGACCAGGATGAACTGACTCGGAGTCGCGATACGGTGATCAGAAACACAGCCCTACCTGCAATGCCTTCTATGAACCCCGCTGGGCAGGTGTCCTTTGCGTTGTATTGATAACAGTGTGCGACTTCGTGGACGAGTACGCCGGTAATTTCGTCTCTTGCGCGAGAAACAGCAGAGATGACATAGTCGAGGGATAGATGAATCTCCTTGTCCGTGTGCGATCCAAACGTGTATGCGACGCCTTCAAAGGATCGGAGGACGAGGGTGATCTTCTCCACGCTTGTGACGTGGCATCAGGAACCCTGCTAGCGATTCGGAGTGACTCGCAACTTACTGCGTTGGTGCCGTCACGGGGGTGTATAACCAAGTGTACGATGCTTCGACGGCAGACTGGAGGATGTCACGGTGAAAGTTGTTCAAAAATACGGCGGCACCTTGGTGGTTTAGATCCTCGATCCGGAGCACAAAGTTGGGTATATGGCATGACGGAAGTGCCGATGGAGCCATGGGAAGGAAAAGGGTACTGGATGGATATTTTGGCTACCTGCTATTACTGACACACGAAACTAAGATACCAATATTATTTTAGTATAACAGAATATTTCTCTAGTACAGCAACAGCACAATAAAGTTTCATGTCGCACTGACGGAAGAGGTTCAGATATTTGATCAGACCAGGTATATATTACGTGAAACTGACCTCGCTCTGACGACCGCTTCCAATCTGAGAACCTCTTCTCTGAGGGCATCGCTTCCTTCCTCTAGCCACTTGGAATACTCGACTGCGCGGAACAATACTCCACTCTTGCCTTTTGTTTGCCCATTGTTCCTTGTGCCACTACCTTTTGGCCGACCTCTGGACGGCAGATCGATCGTCTGTGTACCAGCGGGTGCGATGAGTGCAATCAATTGCGCATAGCCATCGCGGACGGCGTTGCGGCGCTTCTGCTCGGACATGATGTGATTAAGCCGCTTCTGAGGCGTGGACAAGAGGGACTTTGTTCGGGTAGTCTGGCGTGGCTCCGATATGCTTTTACGGCGTGCGGGTCGAGTCCGAGACGTGCTCTCAGGGGATGCTGGGGGCAGCAACAGATCATCCTCATAGTCGAGAGAAGCTTCTGGTTTGGTGGATGCGGTTGGCGACGGAGGTGTCTGGACAAGCGGGGGAAGGATGCTAGGTGCTAGGGGCGGAGATGCGGAAGGGGGACGTGGAGGAATGACTGGTATGGAGGGGGGATAAGCGAGGTCGTTAAGGGCGGGATCTGATTCAAAGTCCCAGTTGAAGTTGTCTAGGAAGCCGAGGAGGTCGGTCGTCTCTGAGGGCGAAAAGAGGTCTGCGGAGGATGGCAATGGCGCTGAGGAAGGAGGGAACAAGCTGGAGAGAGTAGGGTCGAAGGCATATTCAAAGTCGGCGAATGGGACGGGCGGTTGAGGAGAGGGCGGCAAGGACATGAGAGATTGGTGAGATGACACAGCCGAATAGCCGGTGGTCTCGGCGAGTCCGGCGGCGACATGGCCAAAACATGGCCAAATAAATATCATTGCTCCGCTTGCCCGAGTAGCGTCGGACCCTCCCCGCTCCGCAACTCCCCATGTCGGCTCTCAGTGAGGCATCGACACCGGCCCAGGACGCGGCGTCGGCCATAGATGCACAGCAACTCCACCAGCTCCAGCAACACGTCACCGATGTCCAGCAGCAACAAAATAACAACGGCACGTCCCCGGAAGGAACCACCCGTAAAGGTTAGCTTGTCCGTAGCCATATTGTACCAACCCGGTCAAAAATGTATTCCCAGCAAAAGCACCGTCTGTCAGGCGCGCGTGTACCGCCTGTCATACTGGAAAGACAAGGTGTAGTGAGGTTCTCCCCTGCCAGGTGCGTCCACGGCCCTCCGCCTGAGCGGCATTCTGAGCATCTCCATCTCTCTCAGAGCTGCCTCAAACGGGGCATCGGGGCATCCTGCACATATCCTGAACCCGACCCTGATCATACCAATCAGCCTCACCAGAGTATGTCCTCCCCCATGTTATCGTCGCCTGCTCGCTTACATGCTTTAGCGCCCGGTGTTTCCACCTTTGCCCAAGCTCCGATAGGGTTTGTCCATGGAACTCCAACACTCACTCAACATCAATACTATGATTACAACGGCACGTTCACTGGCGCATCATCTTCAACCTTTCGCCCGAACAAGCGGCCTCGCAACCTCACCGAAGAAGAGGCTGCTGCCATCACCAGAAACTTCACTCGCGGTGACTTTTTTGTTGGTACTAGTGCACCCGTTCGCATCGATTCAAGGCTACCCGTCAGACTTACCCTGGGGGAGGGAGACCATGTCCATTTCAGTATCACAGAGTCCTTGTCTTAGCATATCATCCCGCATCTTACCTGTATCTTCGTCCTCGTCTTCGCTCCACGTGATCTCGTGTACAGTACGCAATTTTGCACAACGGATAGACGCCCGCATCGCCCCTGACTCGGGCCGATTTCGAATCTGGTATGTGACCGCAGCTCCTCGTTCTCACTCGGCACCATCTGTCCGTCGTGACGGTCTTTACCCACCAGCATCGTCGCGATGCTGTTCTCACCAATGCTTTCCTTCTCAGCGCAGGCCGCTCTCCTTGCTTTTCTTCTGCTCATTGCCTCTCATCGGTCCTGCTTTGTTGAGGCTTCCGGGGCACAGTCACCTCTCCGTCGCGCAACCACTTGTAACGGCAGTCCAGATCTTTGCAACCGCTCTTTTGGCAATGTCACTTTTGTCGGTGCCCATGATTCCTATGCGGTTGGCGTCAACAGTCGTAAGTCCCCCCCTCTCTGCAGTGGCTCCTCGAGGTTAAGTACTGTGCGGCAGTGGCTACAAATCAGGATTATAATAGTACGTCGTGGCTCGTTGACATTGACAGTTTACCGACACATAAATCAGTTACCCAGCAAATGAACGATGGAATTCGTATGTTACAGATGCAGACACATAATTTGTCTGGTGTCATACAACTTTGCCACACTTCCTGCGTGCGTGCGCTCCCCGTCCGCTTTCACCATCTCTCACCCTCTACCCAGTCTCTCTATAACGGAGGACCTTTATCTACTTACCTTGCAACAGGTAGGGCCTCATAGTGAATCTGGATTTTCGGTGTTTTAACACTCGCATACAGTCAAGTCATGGCTAAATGTTAACCCCAACGAAGGTGACAAGCACCAGAGTCGTGTCGTCCCACTATTAATATCACTCCAGTTCTTTCCCTTTTGATTGTCAACTCTGATGGTTTCCCACCCTCTGCATATGATGCCGTGTTCAAGGGTGCTGGGCTAGATACCATGTCATATACGCCCCCTTCGGCATCGATACCTGCCTCCCAATGGCCCACGCTGGGAAGTCTTATCGACTCTGGAAAGCGTCTCATCACCTTTATGGATGCGTCAGCGGACTTTAACACTGTCCCATACATAATCGAAGGTGCGTGCACTTACTCCATCATGTTCCGTCACATGTTCCCGTAGTGTCTTCATAGAGTTTACCAACATTTGGGAAACACCTTTTGACGTTACGACCACCTTTGACTGCAGCGTTAATCGTACACAAGGCGATTCATCGACTCAAATGTGCCTCATCAACCACTTTCTCGACTCACTCGTTCTTGGTCAACCTGTTCCCGACATCAGCCAGGCTAATCAAACTAACGCTGCATCTGGGCAAAATTCGCTCGGCCAACAGGTCAGCCTTTGTGTCAGTGAAAACGGCCGAAGCCCCAACTTTATGCTGGTTGATGTGAGCCTTTGATATATGTCACTGTCTTGGTTCAATACTTATTTGCGACTGGAACTCAGTTTTACGAATATGGTGGCGGTTCTGTGTTCGAAGTAGCTGCCAGTGCTAATGGGATCTCATACTCCCCTACGACCCCCATTGCGACTCCCGTTCCAACTAGCTCATCGACAACGGGATCTTCGAACGGCGCAATGCCCATGTCTGCTCGGTGGAGCGTAGCATCGGTGCTGGTTACAAGCTTCACGTTCGCTGCTCTTTATTTGCTTTAAATAACGATTGGATTGATTGCGGACATTGACTTGGATTTGGACTCGGATACATCAGCTTTCAGTATTTAAATTAATTATCAGGGATCTCTCGGGAATAAGGGATAATGCTACAATCTACCGCTTTCTCTCTACTCTCCACTTATACACGCGCGGTTTGTAAACGGACGGATCAGACTTTTGTTTTTGCGGACTGTAATCTTCCTCCTCGGGACTATCTCTGTCGTCTTCTTTGACAAGCTCAGCTCCTCGGACCTTTTTTTTCCCACCTTTACCGACGAGTAAACGTTGCATTTCTAGTTCACGAAGAGCATATGATAGCTGGGTATCTCGAACGAGTCGCTCAGCAAGTTCTTTAAGAAGGCGTTTGCGGCTTTTCTGTAGGATGGAAGTGGAAGAACGACACAAAAGCGAAACTGAGATGCAGTCACGTACAACTTCGACAATGTCTCGCTCTTCTTCCGGATCGTCGCCGACAGTCAATCTTTTCTTTCGTCGGCGTCCCGATTTCACGGAATCATGAGTTTTCCATCCAAGGTCAGATCCGCCAGACCTTATCGGAGCAGCAGAGTTTGCATCCTTGTCAACAGTGTTTTGCTCGAGGTATCGTTGAGCTCGAGATAACGGTCAGCACCCAAAATGGCAGAGGAAGAACAAATTCACCTTCTGCAGCGTCTCCTGCAAAAACGATGTGCTTGGACGGCGCACGGGTTTGCTTTCTATTCCGCGCGATGACGCCTGCTGCGCGCAAGGTCTCTAGCTCAGTATCTGCGAGAGCTTCATCGTCTTCCGAGTCCTCGGCTGCATTGCCCGAGACAAGATCCGCCAGATCGGTGAGCTGTCGCTTAATCTTGTCGATTTTCTACGGCATGTGAATAACCGACTACAGGTAGGAGCCATAAGGAACAGACCTTGAGTCCTACAGCCTTGATGGTACGGATGTACCCCTCATCTTGGGACTTGAGTAGTTTCACCATGTCCATGGGCATTGCCGTGTTTCCCCTGTGCTGTACGTGGACGCCCTCGACGGTCCTCTCCTTTTTCATGGCGAAGTAAAACTCATCCTTGTTCCTGTTTGCTGCCTTTTGCTTGAGACGATGTATGCGGTCCTGCTTTGCATGGTAGTCGCGTGCACGGAGAACATAGTCCTTGTGCTTTTCGAGGACGCCATACTTTGCACGGTGGGCGAGCTGGGAGCGTTCCTTGTGGTTGCGCCTATGCAGCGAATTACGGAGGGAGGAAGTCATTGTGACACAATGTGACAGATATGTGTGACCGAGTTTTTTAATTTTTAATTTGTTTTTGTTTTTGGACAAACCATTTTTGATCGAATTCCTTGACAAAAAGTGATGAGTTTCCAGCATTTCAGGCTGGGCCAACTGGCCATGTCCCAGCCTTTGCCTCCACATTTGCAGCAGAACCAGCACCAGTCTTGTACCCAAACTCCAACCCCAACTAAATCTTGCCCTACCCGTCCTCCCTATGGCTCAGGCGACACCGACGATGGCTACACCCTCGTCTTTTCAAACATCGCCGCCTTCCAAGAGTGGCGTACCCGCGAAGAGGAAACCCAAATCGTCGAGTTCGTAAAGGGCGACACCCACGGCAGCAAAGCTGTCCCTCCTCGCTTCAAAGATCACACCAAACTCGTCTGTGCCCGCCACTCGCGCAGCGGACGCAAAAAGTACGTCAAGAAACACCCAGAGCGCCTCCGAAAGGTGCCCAGCAGAAAAGTGAGCGTTCGCGCCGACGCCCACGACATCGGTTTGTTAACGTGTGTGTGACGCATCGGCATAAAAAAAAAGCTCGAGGGACAAGGTTGTCAGGCGTCCATCAGCTACAAGACGTATTTTGACACGGAGGAAGTGCGCGTTTGCTGTGCGTGTGATGTCTTTCTCTCTGCTTGCCTCTTTTCGAGGCAGCGTCTCTCTATTCTGTTCTGCTTATTTTTAATGACAGATGTGGCGGAACACTCGCATCCAATTGGACTCGCCAATCTGCCTTTTACCCGTCGTGGGAGACGGGCTGCCGTGGAAGCGGAAAAGGCAAAGTCGAAACGGACCGCGCAGGCTGTCGTCCCCGCATCGACAGAAGCCTCCACGTCGAGCAGTGCCGCCGTCGCTGCTCAGGCACCACAATCTCACGTGACAGCGTTCCCCTCGAATGCGCCAGTGGCGCACTTGCCACACCCGTTTCCGCACTACCCCGGTCAGCCTGGCGTCAACGCCCCGTATCCTCAGATGGTTCCTACGACCTCGGCCCAGAACGAGCAGTGGGAACGCATGACGGTGCTTTTCAATTCAGTCCGAGAGCATGCACGTGCGTACGACTACCCGGCCCCGAGTGTCGTCGCTTTGGAGACCGTGTTGGTCCGATTGTATCTGGAGAGCCCGATGGGCATGATGGGGGGACCAGGTCTGGGGGCTCTGGGCAACAGTATGCATGGCATAATACCGCCTCCCCAGCAACAGCAGGTGCAGACATCCCAACCCCATGACGCACATTCGCAGCCCACCGTAGGTGTTGCAACAGGCTCAGGGGATCTTGCAAGCAGCGAGATGGATAGCAGCATCGAGAGTGGTTGATTCGCGTTCTTGCGCAGACCTTTATTGTTGTGAACTTATATGCATGGGGATGTTTTTGCGGATAATGGTTCGTTATAACCGTCGAAGTAATGTGTACATGTAATGTATTTCTCGTCAAGATTTGATATGTAAGATCATGCAACTGCCTGTAATTGATGTAGGATGTCAATCAGCAAAGGGGTCAGCAAAAGGATCTTCGACATCTACTACTCTCGCTCCCGACCGACCACCTGTACTGGATCCTGCCAGGTGAGCTGTTTCCTCCTCGCTCTCATAGTCGCTGAAATCCGAGAGACTTCCTCTGTGTTCGTCCCACACAACCTCGGACGCTGCGTCATGCCGGGCGGAAGGTCGTATGGGTGGGGGTAATGAGGCCTGTTCATTGTCTAATCCACCAAAGGATAGATCTTGTAGGTCGGGATGAACGTATCCTGACGCATTGCTCTCCTCTCCATCCGGGGATAGTGCGCGTTCCGACTCGCGTGGAGTGATATTCATGGCTGCCTGTATTCCACTCGTAGGATGCTGGGTACGTTGAGGCGCTGAGAGCTATGTCGAGACATGTTATGGAAATGCACACATGTGGCGCTACTGCAACTCACGTCATCATACATTTCTAGTGCGAAGACGACGCGCTCGTTCGTCTCGATCAGAGTGCCAATCACTTCCTCGTTTTCTACGAGCTACAGGCGAGTCACGCGACGACGAATGGCGCTCGTAAAAGGACGATACCTGTATGTACCGGACGATCGTCTTGCGGGCCGCCCTAGCATTCTCAAGACACTCTTGAACGCGGGCATTGGCGGTGATGCTTTCTTTATCGCGATTGACCAACGTGATCGCATTGACCAGGTTGCTGGATGCTTGACTGGCATTAGCAATCGATGTCAGTATTTGGGTTTTTTCCTGAACACGATATGAGAGGTGGGTGGAGAACGATGTAGGGTGATGCTGACCGCCTCAAAGTTGAAAGGCGCTCTTCTTGGACGATTCCTTTGTCGTGCCTCCTCTGCTTTGCGAGCTCGTTCCTTGGCATCTTGCTTTTCTTGCTTTGCTCGTTTCTTTGCAGCGTCCTTGTCGGTTGGGGTTGGGGTGGAGCGGAGGACACGGGCGTCTGCACTCTCCGATCGAGCATGTGAAGTACGAGGTTGCTTGTATAAAGAAGCAATAGCGGACAAGGATGGATCGTTCTTGAACTGAGTGCTCCAGGATGCGATGATGGAGCGCACTTTCTTCCTGACTTTGACATCTGTAGTAGGGTCGGAGGCGAGATGCTTTATGGCGTCGATGAGCTGGTCATCCACGCAGGCCGCTATGCGTCAAGAGTGAGCGTGCATTTGTGCGAGGTGGTGGTGGTCGTACTCTGGAACTTGTGGTCACCGTTTTCCATCAGGGCTTTGAGAATCTGGTCGGGATTAGAAAGTGGTCGAAGGTGGTGGTAGGTGGGACATACGACCAGGGCACGATACTGTTGATGGTTGTCGCCATGCTTGATCTTCTTCCTGATTGCTCTCGAGGCTTCCGATGGTCTGTAGTCGGTGCAATCAGTGGTGGATAGAACGGAAGAGATAAGGAAATACCCGGTCGACTGCAGGCTGATCGAGGCGGCTAGATCTGGTATACTGATGGGACATAGGGCGACCGTCTTTGTGGGCGTGGATGGAATAAGACGTACCCGTCGTAGGCTTCGTCGTGGTAGGCGGGCGAGGTGAGAATCTCTACCCAGTCTGTGATGGAAGACTTTGGGGTGATTGCGGGGGATGAATTGGGCTGAGCGTTGTATGCAAGTACTTACGTGTGGTTTATCGCGGTTGAGCGCGGAGACGGCGAGCCTGAGCGCAGACATGCGATGCTGCGGGGGACGAGGACGACAACTACGGTGCAGCTGACCGCCTCACCCCATATATGGAGTCGGGTCTTGTGACGTCACACGCGCTCAGATGAAGCCCTCAAAGTACATTTTCCATCCAGGCGTCATCGAGTGTGGCCATATTTATTTTTTCTACCATCCCAAAGTACAACACGAGCAAGTCCATAGTATCGACGACGTCAAGAACTTCCACATGCTGCTTGTCCCCCGCCCCCTCAAATTTAGCGTGTATGGCGACCAGCTCGCTTCAACCAGCGGGGAGGGAGCCGTCGAAGGAATGGCTGTGCTCTCAGAGGGTGCAGACGTTGTTCCAGCCCCTGAGACGCTGGACCAACCAAAGAAGCACTACCGTCTGCTCACCATAGGCAAGAAACGATTGCCTGAAGCGGAGGTGTACGCAAAGTTTTTTGGGCCATGGTGACGGCGGTCGGACAATTTGCATAGCCTCGAGGGCGAGTTTGGAGAAAAGACGTACGAAACAAAAACACGAGGTGAGGTGCAACCGGACGAATGGAGATACTCATATCTCACAAAAGGACAGGCGTGCGACATGAAGGACAGGTCCGGTTGGCTGGGCGAGGCGTTTATGCGATCGCGAACAAGAAAGGGCACGTACCATCGAGCAACGCCACACACTTGGCATACTACCTTACGCATCCGAGCACCCCGGGTGCCGTACAAGAAGGACTCGGCATTCACACAGCGTCGTCGTTTGTGGTTCAGGTCAAGAATCCGCTTGCAGATGGGCCTATGTATAGAGCGCGTGTGGGATTGCCACCTGGCAAGCGTGCACACTATCCGGACGGGATATTGGATCATATCTTTGAGCGAGGATCGCGTGGGTGGCACGAATATGGCCTTCGTTGTCAGACGATTGACCTGTTGGAGTATGAGGGAGCGGAGCTGCTCATGATTGCTGGTCGTAGCGGGGTAGCTGGTCTGGGTGAACACCGGGGAGAAGGTGGGTCTGTCGGATGTGAGTGGAAATCATTGCGCTCAAGGTTTATAGCACTCAAGAAAGCTGGAGAAGCAGAATCACACAAAGATGTGTTTAGGGAGGCGTTCCCTGCTGAGCCGCTGGGGGGACAGTGGATCTAGGGAGAACAAGGGGTATGGATTGACAGATTGTATAAGAATGTGTATTGTTATGAGGCGTGCTCTGGCTCATCGGCGTCGTCGTTGATGCGGAGTACCTTTATCCATTCGCGATAATTGAAGTTGCCGTGGCGATCTGTGAAGGAGCTGTTGAAGAACTTGTCGATCTGGACAAGGGTGAGTGGCGAGGATGGACAAGTGATGAGAGGCACCTCTTGCTGGTCCATGCGTTCTCCGACGTCGCTCATCCACTTGCGGAGTTCGTCGACCTTTACAGTTCCAGTGTCTGTCTCGTCGAAACACTCGAATGCCTCGCTGAGATCAGCCTCTGGGTCGAACTGGACGAGACGTTCGCTCATCATGGTGAGGAACATGGTAAAGTTGATGCCAGTGTCGGCGGGGAGGGTCCCGGACGGTCCCGGACGGGCTGCGAGGAGGTCGTCGAGAATGGACTCGGAGGGGGACATGCCTGAGGGGGGGTCAGGTGAGGGGGGGTCAGTCGTGTTTTTTACTGACCGAGACTAGAAAATATTTGGCGAAGATCGGAGAGAGTGACCCAGCCATCTTTGTCGTGGTCGATGAGTTGAAAAGCCTCTTTGAACTGCTGAATTTGGGCGGGCTGAAAGAGAGAGAAGAGGCCGGACGGCTCCCGTCTTTGGCGTGTCGACATGGTGGCACGGGGCAGGTCGGACAAGGTCCGAAGTGGGCCGAGGATGACGGACTTGGCAGGAACGGAGATCACCGAATGTCTTGGCGGAAGGCTTGGCGGTTGTCTTGGCGTCTGATGCGGCGATCGTGGATGGGCTTGGCACCGTTCGCGGGTATTAAAAGAAAGCCAGGTCGACCGCTCACCACGATGGCTACCGACCGACACCTTTGCGAATGGCTCGCTTGCGACGCCGCCTTTGACGATCCAGAGTTGCTCTACAACCATCTCTGCAACGACCACATCGGCAGAAAGTCGACAAACAATCTCTGCCTCACTTGCAAGTGGAAGGATTGCGGCACTTCCTGCGCCAAGCGCGACCACATCACATCCCACCTCAGAGGTATCCTCCTCCTCCTCCTACCCCGCGCACCGCCTTGACAACCCTCCTCAGTACACACTCCCCTCAAGCCCCATGTATGCGAGGTATACCTCTCTCTTGCCCCCGTCTCCACCGCTCACCCCCCTCAGATTTGCAAGAAGACCTTCAAGCGCCCCCAGGACCTCAAAAAGCACGAAAAGATCCACACAGAGGAGCATCATGCCCAGCACAAGCACTCGAAGGCCATTACCGTAAACGATCCCACCTACGCCTCGCGCGTACGCGGTGAGCCTCCCCCTCACAAGGGCACCCTCAACAAGTCCCTTTCTATCAAACAATCCGCAGCACCTCCTCCCCCGACCGCACTGGCTCGTAACAGGCCCAACACTGCCTCCCTCTCACACGGTACTCCTTCTTCCCCCTCCCTTTATCCCCCCTTACCCCCCACAGGTTCTCCCGACTTGGATCAGCATCACCCTCGCCATGTCACCTCCTCCACCTACGACCTCTTTCTCCACAACCAGGTCCCTTCCTGGGACGCACACAAGTCTCAGCCTATCCCTCCCCTCCGCAACAAGCGCTCCTATGACCATGCCGTCGACGACTTTTTCGCCGACGTAAAGAAGCGCAAGGTCGCTCCTGCCTATGATCCCCGTCCGTACTCCTCCCTTGACCCCTTTCCCCGCTCATTTTCTCTACAGAAATGGCAGAGCGTCTCAACGATATAGCCTATGCCCACGACGCCTCCCAGTATGATTTCAACCCCCGCTCCGTCTCCTTTGACGTTCGCACTCCCGAGGAGCTCGCAGCCGTAAACGAGTTCCTCGTCACCCTCGGTCGTGATGTCGCTACTTCCGTCCACCGCGCTGCACACTCCCAGCCTCCTGATCGCTTCTCCCCCTCCTCCTACTTTGACCCTGAAAGTCTCAACCAGCTCGGTCTCGCCGGTATGCCCGGTCTTTCCACCTCCCAGTCCTTTTCCCATGACCCTCCCTACCCCCCCTATCACTATCCATCTGGCACATATCCCTCCCCACCCGTCTCCATCGCTAGGTCTGCCCAGTCTCAGTACTCGTATCCTGCCTCCACTTATCCCTCCGATCATATCCCTCCCTCTCACACACGCCCCGTGTCGCCACACGCGTCACACGAGTTTGCCATGGCTCATGCGTCAGTCTATCCATCACCCTCCTCTCAGGGCCGTCTCCACTCCACTCCGCCCCTCGATCCCACCTCGCCCCACTCTTCTAGTTCCACCCCCTCCAACGCAACGCCACCGCACCGCTCCCCCTTGTCCGACTCCCTTTCACAGTTTGACTATGTTCGCGTATCACGTGGTGCCGCACCTCCTGTCCAGTTGGCTGCTCCCGACTACCTTAGAAAGCCAGTCCATACCGTGATGAACCCACTCAAGACTGCCCCTGGTACTCTCACAGATTTTCCCGAGCCCAAGCTCTATCGCGGTCCACCCGCAAACCTTGGTTCACTGGTATCTACCACAAAGGACTCGCTCAAGTCATCAAACACCCTCTATTCCCTCCTCTTACCCGAGGACTCACACCTCAGACTTCCTTCACTCAGGCCCGATGCCGGTCCGCTCAGGTTGCCCTCAATCACTGAGATGTACCGCTCCCCCTCACCCGTCTCTGCCCCTCGTTCGCCTGACACATCACGCGGGACCACACCCAGCTCAACGAGGTCGTCACCTGTCCCGGCTCACAAAACTGTCCACAGTCTCCTTTCGATCACAGAAAATGACGAGCTCGTCAGTAAAGTAGACAAGATTGAGCTGGCTCATATTTACAAGGATAATTCCCTCGAGGAGCGGAGACGGCACGCCGAACTCCTTCGGCACTTGCTCGTTAAAATCAACCAGGATTACAAGAAGCGTTTCGCCTCCCCAAATCCTATCTCTTCCAAGTCGTTCGCACACAGCTCATCAGTAGATATCGAGATGGTTGCTGCTTGATGAATGGTCTGCTTCCCGTCTTGTTCCTATGCTGTACTCGTATTTTGAAACGTGTTCTCCATATTGATACTATACATATGTCCAGTGCTAGTGCAAAACTAGGTACGTTTCAGCGTAAGTTTGATCTTGGGAGCAGCACCGGATGGCGTCATGGAAGGTTCGGTATCTTCCATCGCCGACACCGGGGGACTCGTCGCGAGGGGTGACGGAACAGCAGCATTGAAATTAAAAGAGGCACTCTGCGAAGGTTTGTTGAATCCACTGAAACTCGATGCACTCGGGGTCATTGGCGGCGGACTTGTCGCAGACGGCGTTACAGGAACAGGCGGAGCCCCGCTGTTGAACTCTGCCCAGCGCGGGCACTTTCGGTTCGTTTCTGCAGCATGGTGTTAGGATTCAATAGTGGGACAATGCGGGAAGAGGGCTCATACTCATGTGGCCCATTTGTCCGCAGTGGCCGCACCGTCGCTGTAAAAGGTAGCACTGAATACGCAGCACAGACGGAAGAAATTTTAGGGATCATTACCGTCGTATCTGGTTTCAGGGGTCGATTGAGTTGCATCGGGGTTCCTCCCTCCTTCATGATTTTTGCATTCTTGCGATGCAAGCGCCGTTCCTGGTTCTTTTTCATCCTCGCAATACGCTCTTCCAACCTGGCAACAGCAGAATATTAGACTGGAGGTCATAAAAGGACACTAAAATTGAGGCGTACCGCTTCTTGTACCGCTTGTCGGTATCCGCGTCACCGGTTGGCGCAAGGTTATCGGCTAGTGTTGCTTCTTCTTCGATCGCCAATCGTGCCCGGACATACGCACGAATGACAGCTGGATCGCGGATAATTTCCGTTTGCCACTCATCATCGACCTGGAGGAGAATGAACGCGGAGATTCTCGGCAAAATAGGACACAACCAACCAAGCGTCTTATTCGCAATACCTTGCGACTACCATCTGGACCCAGGCTCATTTCTCGATCCCGTTCCAGCGACGATCCTCGACTAAAGGCCGGAGAAGAGGGCCGTCCCGGAGCAGGCGACATGGCGGGAGAAAACGGCGTCTCGATCCTCATCGACGCCTGCCTCTGCACGGGTTTTTTGATATCAGGAGGGGGAGCTTCATCCTCGGGAGTCAGCTGAGGCTCATCCTTGCGGCTCAGCGAGTCGAACTGCGCCTTCCATATCCTCTCGATTTCGGACTTGTAAATCTGTTGTTGTTCGGCAACGTTGTACCTGTGGGCAGATTTGGGTCGATTCTCGGCCTCAGCTGTGTCCGGTGAATAACGGATTGCATCAGAAAGTAATTCGCGTACCAAGCTTTTGCTCATAGTCTTCCCCGGCTTTCACGAAAATATCCTTCATGGATATACGGATAAAGCTAAATGCTTCCCCTCTTCCACTAGGATCACCATCGCCATGCAGCCGAAGCATGGCCTTGGCTTGAGTAGCGAATAGGAAGTTCTTGGTGGTGATCCATGGAGCAAGTTGCTGCTCTATCGAAAGCTTAGATTCACCCTCATCATCTTCCGTTTGTTCGGCAGTTTGTGTGTACCCTGAATCTTGCAAGTGACGTTGACCGACTTGCATGCTTTCCATGAGGACAATCTGTTCAGGTCCGACCATCTTGAGCATGTCAGCATCGCTTGGGATGGTGACGGTGGACTTGAGGCGCCAAAAGCCTTGGTGAGGTCCTCGACGGTGGTACTCCATGAACTCTTTCAGTCTTTGCCGCATCTGAAGTTCGTTCTGGTCTGGAAAGTACTTCATCAAACGTGAGATCTTGAGACGCTCTTCAGCACTTTTTCTGAGGAGTTTGAATGCGATGATCTGAAGTCTGAACTTGATGGTATTTGTTATTTTTCGCGAGTGAGGACCTGGAACCTCGGTCACAGGATACGTTTGTCCAATCACAAAAAGATTCTTGATCTCCCGCAGGAAATATTTCGTGTCCCCTTTCGTCGTACTCCTAAATATTAATCGATCAGTGCGACTAGGCGTGGAAGTATGAGACACTCCCTACCTGACCGCAAGAAAGTCGGTAGGGTAGGGTTTGTGGCGGAAGAGCGGTGCGCGCACAAGGTTGTTGTAAAGGGCGGGGAAGGTTTGCCCAGGATAGACATAACCGAACTTCATGAACGGTGATTCATCCTGTGGCTCGAGCACGAATGGGACACCAAGATCCAGCTAGGTTATAAAGCCAGTCAATACAACGTTGTGCGGTTGGCCAAAACCTACCCTGGGCATATAATCATCTTTCTCGTCCTTTTTACGATAATAATTGACGAGTATACTACCCATTCCGAAATTTGGAATAATAGGAGGGTGCTCCTCCTGTAATGTGGTGAGCCTACGTTCAACCCAAAACTACGGCCAGGACAACACGCACAGAGTATTCCCAAAGCACAAAGTTACTGGTATCCTTGAGGGTCAGATCGCTTGTCTTATGCAGTCCTTCGCCGATGTTGCCGCCCTTCCCGATCTTTCGCCCTGCTTTGTCCTTCTTCTTTTTCGCAGTCCGTACTTTGCTAAACCGAATTTCGATATTGGTAGGGAACTGCAAAGCTGGTCGGTGGAAGGAACGCGCTTCTTGTTTGGAAAGTCGGGTCTTGAACTGGGGGTCATAGTGTCTAGTAACATGCAACAAAAATCACTCATGGAAAGACTCACAAATGGTAATTGGAGTTTCTGCGCAGGATACGCATGTTCCACAACCAATTGACCGAAAGTCTGACGGACACGATGCCGGCCACCTTCCTTGGCAACTTCGTATAAGTGGTCATTTGAAAGATTAAATTTATCACGAGACTGTGCGTTTTCCGCTCTTAACCTTTTCCGCGGCCTGACTGTTTCCACTGTTGAAATCGTGAATGTCCAACTTGCCACGAGAGTCAGCCAAAACATACCTGTTGGACGCTCCTCGGCGGTGAGATCTTCCTCGTTCAATTCTAACTGAGTGAAGTCAAGGAATGGCGCTCCAGGGCCCCATATGATACCCTGCGTCCATGCACCCGACTCGAGAGATTTATTCGCTGGTGTAGTTAAATTGTCTGTTTCTTGGGCCGGAGGTCGGATAATCTTGCCGGGTGCATATACGATATCTTCTTCCCAATTCGACAACAATACAAGGTCGAAGCTTCTGTCGTGCAGAGGGAGCGTGATGGGGAGTGCTGAGTTCTCGCGCTCCTGGGATATATGAGCAACCCTAAGAGAGGAATCAACGACGTCGTTACCTCAATGGCCTTCACTAGGTCGTTCTCTATGCTCCCAGCAGAAACAACCTCTTCCACACGCTTGCTCTCGTTCTGGCGCTGAGTATCTCCTGCAACAGCCTCGAGAAAGCCTCGGGGGACGTCCCTTTTGCGCGGATAAATGCTTTCAACTGAGCAAAGTTGACAAAGGTTATCACGAGTGAAAGAAACACTTCACTCACCTGTGAGAAGACGTTTTGTTATTCTGGACTTCTTTACAGTATAGCCCTTGAACAAATCGGAGAAATCGAGAACCCTATCTTTCTCGAACCCAGGGAACCGTTCATAAACTGTCCTTGGTCTCTCTATGAGCCGCTTCACGATCCTCACGCGCTTTTCCTTGAGGCGCATCGAGGCTGGGGACTGGGCTTCGACTTTGACAACCTCGCCACCAAAAGTCTCATTCTCAAACTCCCTATCCACTTCGTCCTCGTAGTCCTCACCCTGGTCGGCACCGACAGCCTCCCCGTCTTCGTCCCATTTGTCGTTGTAAATCTGCGAGGCATCCAGCGCTGGCAAGCCGGTGATCCCGAGACTGCTGGTGAGACCACTGCTCATTGGTAGAGACAAGCCTTGGAGGACATTATTGAGCGAGAAACCCGTCAATGTCGAGATCACGTCGGACTCATCCTGAAGAAAGTGTGAAAGATCATCTCAACCAGAGACTGGACGATGAACGTACTTGATTACTCATGTTGGACGCGAGTTGGTGGTTGTGGACCAAGGTGCACCACAAGTCACGAGCGTCAGTGTCCCGATGAGGTAAGACCACGACTTTGCGTCTCTCTTCCAACTTGCACCTCTACTCCCACCATGACCATGTCTTTGCCCAAGGAGACCTCAGAAAAGCTGGAAGTAAGTACCGACGCTATCATTCACGCTTCCATGCACTGACTCCTAATTCAGGCTTTTCGAGCGGGTGTCGCCTCTGTAGCAGAAGACATCATCTTTCGTGTCTTCCCAGCCAAGGTGAGCGATGTCGCATACATCGATGACCCAGGTTACTAAATGCTGCGTAGACACTGTACGAGCCATCTATACTAATGCTTTATATTAACTAACACCGTACAGTGAGCTTTCGTCCATCATTGACGGCGCCAATGCCCCGGATTCGCCGTACAGCGTGTCACATGCCCCTGCATCCACGGATCCGAGGGTGTATCCACCACCTACTTCACCTGATCCCAATGGCCCTTCCTCTAAGCGAAAACGTGTGGAAGATGGCATCGTGCTACTGACGAACGACATTGCAAATGCGAGGTATCCTGAGCTCGTCCATGCGAATAAGCACATCCTGAAGCTGCAAGAAACTATCAAGGCGGAGTGCGCACAACTGTCCGACTCTTGCGTGAGTCAGCTCAGTGGTTCACTTTCACCATATACTGAGATGGATACAGGACAAGGTCAAGTTATGGGTTAACTTAACAATGCCAAAGTGCGTCTTGAATGTATCTAATGCGCAGCGTAAATATACTGATTCTCTTTCTCAGAATAGAAGAGTAAGTTTGCATCTGACATGACATTCGTTAACTCGCTCATCGCTCGTCCTTGACATCAGTGGCGATAATTTTGGTATGTGCTGGTAATATCACTTTTGGTTGCACCAACGGACCGTATGATT
Organism: Boletus aff. mottiae; assembly: GCA_038093895.1. Lineage (NCBI taxonomy): Eukaryota > Fungi > Basidiomycota > Agaricomycetes > Boletales > Boletaceae > Boletus > Boletus aff. mottiae. The sequence continues at coordinate 59,213 of JBBPTD010000089.1, forward strand.
GATAGGTGTCCAGATACAAGAAGGTAAGCGCTCACGAGCAATGCCAGTAAATTCTCGATACTCAATACAATCACCGCGCCAGAGGTCCTTAGTGAGCTACTCCGCTCCCAAGAGAGTGCATACAACATTCGTGATAGCGTCCGACAAAACTACTTGGCTCGAGCCAAGATATGCTCAAAGCTCATTAAATATCCTAACATCGAAGATTATACGGTTAGCGTCTGAGTGTATATCTGTGGATCGAATCTCATCTGCTCGTAGCTTTCCTTGAAAGAGCATGACGAAAAGCAACTTTTCTTCGCTCGCCAGAACCTCGTTGATATTAGAAACGTTTATGCCGTGATGACGGACATCCTGCACAAGAACATGTCCAAAGTGAGTAGAAGTATATCTGCATATTTTCATCAAGTTAACTGTCGGCAGATACGTTCGCCAAGGGGGAACAACAGAGCTGGTTTATATTGACAACAAGACGTGGATGTTGCTCCATGCTTTGTAGTTGATCTACGCAGTATCGTAATATATGTGAGAATGACTAGATGCAGCCATCCATGGCTACACGTTTCTCATTACCCAACTTGTCTGCTAAGTACTTTTGTTCCAAGGGATATTTTTGCCTACACCGAGATTGTTTTGAAGATGTTGAAACCATCCAATGCCGTGCTGATCACTGCTCCAGGGATCTGAGGGTGCCAGTGAATTTCCTTCACATCCCTCTGGCCC
>JBBPTD010000090.1:0-59717 GCA_038093895.1 Boletus aff. mottiae
AGTTACTACTTATAGTCTAGCACAGCATGGTCTGTGCACGGTCTCTCTTAGTATATATAGTCGTACTCATAGTAGTATAGACCTTAGTCTATTCCTCCTGTTATTTCCCCTAGTCCTCCCCTTGAGGTCTTAAGTGCCTAATACATTGGTTATAACACTCTTGGACTCCAGCAAGCGCTTCATTGGACTTCTCGACCCTAGTCAGGACTTCGGTCGTTACACTAGTCATGTTCTTCGGCCTCACAAACTCTCCTGCTACTTTCCAATGGTTCATAAATAACTCATTCTACAATATGATCTCAGAAGGATGGCTTGTCATTTACATGGATGATCTTCTTATCTTCTCCCCCGACGAAGTGACTCACATGGAACGCACCAAACAGGTCTTACAATGCATGAAGGAATTAGACCTTTATCTAAAACTTGAAAAGTGCTCCTTCGCTGCCAAGGAAGTTCAATACCTCAAAATGATTGTCAAACCTGGACAACTTGCCATGGACTCCATCAAACTCAACAGGATTGCCAAGTGGCCCACCCCTACCAAAGTCAAGGAAGTCCATTCATTCCTTGGCTTCACCAACTTCTACTGACATTTCATCTCTGACTATTCTATGGTCATCTACTCCCTCATTGATCTGACAAAGAAGAACTCTGGCTGGAATTGGACCGATTCCTGCCAGAAATCTTTCGACACCTTCAAAGAGTTATCCCTTTCCAAGCCAGTTCTTCACCTCCCTAACCCCTCTGCACTCTTCACTGTTACCACTGATGTCTCAAAATACGCCTCTGGCACTATCCTCCTATAGACCGACACCAATGGCAATTGGCACCCCTATTCCTATCTCTCTACTTTATTCTCTTCTGCAGAATGAAACTATGATATCTATAACTGTGAACTTCTAGCTATCATCTGCACTCTCAAAGCATGGTGCCACTACCTCCATGGTTCCCCTTTTCCCATCCAGGTCTTCACAGATTACAAAAACACTTTCACCAGGCCCAGAACCTCAACCAATGCCAAGCACATTGGCTTCTAGACCTTGCAGACTTTGATCTCAAAATGATCCATGTCCCAGGCTGTCTTCTTGCCAGTCCTGATGTCCTATCTCGCCACCCTGACCTCCATCCCAACACCTCAGATAACACAGGAACAGTACTCCTCCCAGACACCCTTTTTGTCTGCATCATCAACACTGCTTTGCATCAGAAGGTCTCATCCTCCTCCAAGGATGATCCCCTCATTCTGAACACTTTACACACACTTGACAGATCAGTACCTCCTGCATTCTGTTCTTGACTGTCTGACTGGGCCTTTGACGAAGGTGTACTTATCTACCAAGGTTGTGTCTACATTCTTCCTGATGAATCCCTTCACTGCTCCATTGTATCTTGCTGCCATGATCATGCTTCCGCTGGTCACCCTGGTTATCTCAAAACCTGGCAACTTGCCATCACTGAGTTTTGGTGGCCAGGTCTTATGCAGTTTGTTTGCAAATATATGGAAGGATGCTCCTGCCAACAGGCTAAATTGAACACTCATCCCACTGTTCCCTCCACCTCCCCCATCCAGTCCTCAGCTTCCTGCCCCTTCCAACAGATCTCCTGTGACCTAATCACTGATCTTCCACCCTCCACAGGCTTCAATTCCCTTTTGATCATGGTCAACCATGGACTTACTAAGGGGGTAATTCTTTGTCCCATGAAGAAAACTGTCTCCACCCAGGGCATTGCCACACTCTTCTTCCATAAGGTTTATAAACACGTTGGGCTATATGACAAGATTATCTCTGACCGAGGCCTCCAATTTGCTTTTGCCTTTACAAAAGAACTTGGAAAACTCCTGAACTGCAACCTTGCCCTCTCCACTGCTTATCATCCTCAAATGGATGGCGAAACAGAATGTGTAACACATGACCTATGCTGAATTCACTCATAATCACTGTGTTCATTTGGTAACCAACCAATCTCCATTTTACCTCATAATGGGATATAAACCCCATGCCCTTCCCACCATCATACCTGACTCCCATCTTCCTGCTGTAGAATCCTGCCTCAAAGAACTCACCACTGCAAGAAACAAAGCTCTCGCTGCCCATGAGCTCGCTCGCCAGATAATGGCAGCTCAAGGAAATCAAGGCTTCATCCCATTCTCTAAAGGAGATAAAGTATAGTTAGAAGCAAAAAAAATAAAACATCACTCTCCCACTTCAAAGTTTGATCTGAAGCAAGAAGGACCTTTTGTCATCACCAAGGTTTTATCTCCCCTCACTTACCAACTCTGCCTTCTGAAAACCTGGAAAATTCATCCCATCTTCCATGCCTCTCTCTTATCGCCCTACCATGAAAACAGTATACATGGTCTGAACTTCCCTTCTCCACCACCTGACCTTATCCAAGGAGAAGAAGAGTACGAAATAGAGAAGATTCTGTCACCATGGCCCTCCTTTTCACTGCATGTTCCTGATCTGATAGAAGGGCTATTTCACGGAAGAAGACTTTTGAACCCCAGAACAGAACTTGACTAATGCAAAATCCACCCTAGACTATAAAAAGCTCCACCCCTCTGTCTTCTCCCCTGTGTAGCTCTTTCATCACAAACACCATGTCCTCCCAACAGACTTCTCTTACCTCCAAATCTTCTGTTACTGCTTCAACTTCATCTACCCCATCTTCCCCTACTTTCACACTCGCTGATCCTGGATGGGGCTCTAACCCTGTCGATGCCATTGAACCACCCACCCATGATGTTATCTTCCATGTCACTTCTGAAGAAACTGTTACCATGTCTATTCCCATCGCCTATCCTGTTTCCCAGTCCCCCATTACTTCTCCCTCTATTCACTTCGCCCTCCCCCCTATACCTAGCCCAAGATCTATCCTCGCCATCAACATCCCCATTTATGCCAATGCCATCAGAGATGGAACCCCTTCCCCTCACTACGTAAACAATGTCTCTCACTACATTTGTGATACTGGCATGGCCATTCCCATCAACTTCCACCTCAATATGAACTCCACCTTTCTAGCCTTATACAAGGCATTCCATCAGACCCAGCACCTCTCCCTCATCACCAATGAGATCACTGCTTTCCCCACAGACTGCATGGATCGTAAATGGATACTGTCTACCCAACAGAACATCTTATGCAAACTCCACCAAGCAATGTACCAGATGGAGTTTGGAGAATTCCTTCAGGACATTGACAGATATGCTGTTGAACTTGCTGCTTTTAGGCTTGCCAACACCGGAACGTATCCTTTACAACACAATGATGACAGTTCCTTGTCCCCCTCTTACCATTTGGCACATTCTCCATCTACTGCATCAGCCTCATTGTCCACTCTATCCCCTGAGGAACTCCATGCCATGAATGAGGCTAAAAGAACCCATAACCACCAGAGTCAGTTATGCTATGGCCACCTCCGCACCACCCCCCTTCTTCCCTCTGACCCAAGATACCGTGATGCTTGCTTTCAGTGCCACCATCTTGGACACATTCACCACAACTGTCCAATATACCAATGCTCTATCATGGGCTGTCGTCAATGGACCCCAGGATCTCATTCCTCTCATTCCTCCAGTTCTTCTCATTCCTCTCATTTCTCCCATTCTTATCAATCCACCAACTTAGGATGAGATCTCCCTATTTTTCCCCCTCACAGGTCTGCCTCTCCCAGGCACTCTACCCTTTCCCTGGAGTTGTATGATGTCATTGATGAAACTGGTTATGCTAACATTACTGGTTCACCAGGATACTCATGCTCTGGCCTCTAAATGCCTTTTGACATGATCTCAGGTCTAACACAGGGGTAATGTTACAACTTGTTCTTTCTCTTTTCTTCTTACACTTTTATGCTTGTACTCATACCAAACTTGTCAGTTCAATTCTCAACCTTGGACTTTATTTCTTTTTGCTGCTGACTCATCCATACCTATCCATCTGTTATCTGTTATCTCACTTGCTTCATCAGTGACTACTTCCTCCACCTTTCATTCCATTCTATGACTCTCCATACCTGCCCTAACTATGCCTACCCTTAACCTTATGACTGGATATATAAACCCACAATACCTATTTTTTGTACCTTAGCTTAGATCTCCTTGGTCAATATCCACTTGTCTCCATAAGCTCCTTCAGGCCCTTAAGCTGTTGCTTTGAACCTCTAAAACCTCAACCTATTACTGGCAATAGACCAGCCTCTTGACTCCCTGGACTTCATGCTACCATTAAGTGCACACTTTACTTTGAACCCACTTTTCCAAGGCTATACTCATCCCTACCTGGGCCAAGCGTAACAGATCACAGAAACTGATACAACACTATTCATAGCCAAACAAGAATTTAGAGTTGGTAATAGTGAGAAACCATAGTAATGAAACAAGGACCAGGTGAAATAGAAGCAAAATGAAGCCATTTCACGGTGAGAATTCACCAGACCCTGTCCTTGACCAATCCTAGTCATTTCCTTACTACCTTTTTGAAGAGCAAGGATAGAGACAGGTCCAACAATATGATATGGGGACAGTGTGGGTGCATGATGTCCTTATTTAAGAGAACACCGTCCAATACCTGCAACTTTCTCTACCCATACATATCATTTGATATTGACAGTCTTGTGTCCATTTTCTTCCACTATAACAGTCTGAATGGCTTGAAGTATGAGACAAAACATAAGGTCGGACCAATGGGTGATGAACTTGGTGCCAATTGATGTTTTGATGAGGGACAGCATTTCTTCATTTGAAGACATGTTGATGAGGATTGATATCTTGTTTATTGTCTCCAGCGATTCCTTGAGAGCCTTATTGTATGTTGAGATAATCATGACCAGGTGAATGTCACATTCAAGTTAAGTGAGCAAAGATATACCCAATGGAGGATACCCAGGATGATCACACTTGTCATTCCATTGTCATATTCTTCATCCTGGATTTGACTGAGTTCAATCATGTTCTTGGCAGCAGGATGAGCAACATCAATCTCATTTAGGATTGCTTTACCATCACTAGTGAGTCTCGTGACATGAGTAAGAGTGTGTGAAAATGAGAGGGAGATGAAGGTCATACAAGATACTGCCCATAGGATCTAAGATCATCATTTCACTTCAGGTTTTGTAATTATCCTTCTATATACTAAGGACAAATGAGGGATCTTGGAGCAATGAGTACTTTTGAGTAGACTACTATAGACTGCATAGATCGACAGCAATGTGAATTATAAAACATGAGAGCAATGCAATGATATGGAAATGGAACCAGGATATCACATGGAGACAAAGCCTAGGAAGGCCTTCAAATCAAGAAGCGCAGTGTGACCCTCTTCCCATATAGCATGGTCCAGTTGAATGAAGTCAGGTTGCTCTAGAGATAGGTTGTTGAGCATGAGCAAGAGTTGAAATGTGAGGCAAGTCAACCTGTTGATTTCTGTGATTCAGTGGGGGTTGGAATAATATGTTGCCCCAGATAGCTGTGATTCTTGCACCACATCATAAAGAATACAGGTTAAAAGCTGTATTTAAGTTGCCTTGAGCATCCACTAGGTGCTCAAAATAGTCACTTACAGAGGACAGCAGTCTTGCCAACAATGCTAGCATGGAGGCATTTTCTAGATTGTTTACTGGACTCCAGGATACAATGTCATCCTGGGTATTTTTTTGTATGTGTTGAACACCAAGGGTATAAGGTGCATTGTCATTTTGGGATAAGAGAATAGCAAGAAATGTTTGAACAGGTTTTGCGAAAAAGAACTTGAGTCAGTTGCCTTCAAAAGAGTGCCAGATTTTGCAGCTGTAGTAAGGGTTCCACTTGATGGCCTCCTTCAGTTGGTTCTTGCATGTGACTGTGTAAATGCAAGGAGTTATCACTGTTGGCCTTGTCCACTTGGAAGAGATGTCAGAGTAGGGATATGGTAAGAATTTGACTACCTGGGTGATCACAAGCACACCCAGCAAGCATTGTAGTAGAAGATTCATGTTTGCTTGTCTAGCTAATCAAATCTGAAGATAATTCAAGTTGTCTGCAGATAAGCAATCCGTGGATCAACTACTTACTACTTGTTTGAAAGTGTCCTCAAACTTGGATACTTTGCTATGCAGAGGCAAATCAGGAGTATGACAAATTGCCTCCATATAAACTTCATCGATTGTAATAATGATCAATGATAATGTTTCATTGGGGCATGTTGCATCACAACATCCATAAGCACTGTGCAGTGCTTGATTCGTGACTTGGATGAGGCTGGGTACCAGTTGGTGAGTATGCATTGTGTGGAATACCATATGCTATGTCCATAGGTGGTCTAAGTTTTTGATCTGGGAACCTGTTAGTAAATTTAAATACAACCTGGGCAACTGTGGTGAAGAAGGCAACAACATACCTATCATTGAAAATGCTGTTGAGCTGCTGAGCTTTCTGCCATCCACATAGTCATCATGTGGCATAGAAGGATTGTCTTCAGTCCAGTTGATGGAGAGAGCAGTGGTATGTTTATGGACACTGGTGATAGTGGGGGGCTTGGTTATACTCCTGGTAAAGTGACAATTGCTAAAGGGAAATTTTCAACTGATAGTGGGTCTGCTGTGGTATGTAGACTGGTTGGTGAGGAGAGGGGAGTGAATGATTGGGGGTGCACAGTGTACAACATAGCAACCACTACTGTCTGGTAAGGGCTCCTCATAATCTCATTCCAGATGTAAGAATAGATAACATCTTCATTGGAGGCCATTAGGCTTGCAGTTGATAAAAATGACCCAGAGTTGAAGTTGAGCTTGTTCTATGACAGCTGTAGATAGTATGAATATCTTTACTCAATGCTATATGATCTTGACATGTCCATTGGACCCTCGTGTGAGAAACCAGGAATGCATCAGATTACATATCTTTACTTCACCACCTTAAGCAGTTATTGGGTTTCTAGGAACTTAGCATGGATTGAAAATTGAAAGAATATATAAAATATATAATTTAGATTGTTGATAGGGTTTTTAAAATGGCAGCTGGCTTAAGAAGCATGCTGTGAGTGGCCTATGCCACAGATACCATGAAACTGACCTGATAATGGAATCCAGATCCAATGAATCAGATGCAGCCTTCCATTGCAATTTCATATACACTAGGAGATTTGGGAAGGAGATGCAAGCCTCTTACTCTGCTGGCACAACCACTTTTTTTATTTTACCTCAAGTGTGCCTGATGGTGTAGGAGAGGGGAAACATAATATAAAATGGCCAGTCTCACCTTTAATTAATTTGACTTGGAAATAGGTGTGGGCTCAAAAAGATGGCTATAGGACTTATTGTGATAAACTCACTTCTAATCCCCCATAGAGTGCTGTGGTGTGGGTAAATATAAGGGGAGATATGGCTTAAAGAGCCTGAGTACACTGTGCAGTTATCCTTTCTACAGCCACATTTTCTAATTAGTACTATCACCCCTAATTTATTCTGAATGTCTAGAAATTTATCTTAATTTATTCACTTATATAGATTGGATGACATTTCTATAGATTTAATAATAACATATCAGCTTAGAATATTCATATCACATGACTGTGTGGTCTGACTTGGGTGAGTATTAGATTGGTAGAAAGCCTAGGGTTAGTACTACATTTTGTATAACTACTAAAAATGTGATTCCTACAGGATAGGGGTCTCCAGACTGATCTTTCAAAAGACCAGTTGCAGGCTCCTGGGACCCTTCTCAGGACCAGTCTTAGTCCAGTTACCTTATTTGAAAGGAAAAAACTGGACTGAACTGGACTTTAAAATATTAGAAGCAACAGATATCCGCAGAGTTGCATCTCCAGACTTGTACCTCTATTAGTCTCATTTCATTCTAGTCTGCATTCTACATGTCAGTTTGTACAGCCCATTCTGGCTGTGTTCTGCCTCTTCCTCTATTCTTAGTCCTATGTACATTTTCTTCACTGAGTAGTTTGAACCCAGACTTCCTCCAGACCTCTAGCATATATAAACTTCTATATTCTCTGTAGTACCCTCAGTATGAATATTAACTAAGTCACCTCTATTTGAGTCTGACTTCCCTTCCCCATCTACCTCTGCTCTAAATATGAGGATACAAAACTTGACCAGGGTATGACACATAAGTCCTATGCTAATGTCATTCCATATCTCTATACCTCTGTTCCCCCTTATCTCTATTCCCTTTGGACCTCTGCCAGATTTGAATCCAGAGGATTTGGACTTGACAGCAGGTCATTTTCTGGATCATTTCTCATGTGGTGTTCTGTCTAATACAGCCTTCATATAAGCCTGGTTTTGAACATATGTAGCATGCACCATCACTTCTGGACACAAGTTGTTCAGTAAGTCATGCATGAAAAGCTTCAAACATGATCAATAATGGTTTTATTCCAGTGCTCTGCTACACCATTTTGTTCTGGCATATATGGTGCTGTTGTCTGAATCTCAATAGTACAATCAAGGCATTAGGTCTATAAGTTCTTTTTGACATACTCATAACCATTGTCAGCTTGTATCACCTTTGGTGAAAACAAATACTGATACTTAATATACATCAGATACTTTTTCACTTTGCTAGGTGTTTCATCTTTTGTTTTCATAAAAGTGGTCATGCAGTTTCAAGTTGTGTCATCAATGAACAGCACATAATTGTGGTAACCTTGCAAGGAAGTTACTCTTGCAGGTCTCCACACATCAGCATCTGACTTCATCTGGTTTCAATTCATTAGTTTTTTAGCCTAAAGTACATAGATTATCTTAACTTGGATATAGGCCTCACATTCAAAGTCCTGTGGGCAATCACACAATAAGAAGCAATCAATGAGATTTTTACTATGTAATTCTGTGAGCTAAAGGTGTCAAAGTCTGTACAGTGCTAAAGTGGTACTCACACACTTGATTGAGTAAGCATGAGTAAGCAACAAATTTTCTCTAAGTCCAATGACACAACACCATTGTCTGGTCCCTGCCTCTTCACCTTACCCTCATCACTCCAACTCACTTGCCCTTGAACACTGTCATCATTGCCTCACCTTGCACCTACCAGACATAATGACATTGGCAATACCACCACCACCACCACACCACAATGGCTGCATCAGTGACACCACCACCCACATAGATGATATCAGCAATACCACGATAATGACAATGACAATGATGTGCCATCATGACATTGGCCACAACACCATTGACAACAGTGCACCAGCACCTGTGCCCACTCCTGCCCAACCCATATCACTGCCAGCCCTCCTAAACTACTCTCCACACTCCCACTTGTGTCACAACAATGATGACAATGATGTTCCAACATGACTGCAACAACATAACAGTGACAAGGTCGACAATAACATGATGGCGACATGACAACAACAACAACATTACAATGCAATGGGGGTGAGGATGAGCTCATCTGCCTCTCCCACTCCTGCTCCCTCATACCCACCCACCTAGCAATGACATGACAGCAACAATGAGGACAAGGACAAGCTTGCCCTTGTGCCCCCTCCTGCTCCTGCTCCCTCATGCCCACCCACCTTGTGATGACATGCTAGCAACAATGATGACAATGACATAATGGCAACACAGTGGCAATAACAACATCATGACAGCATCACAACAACAAGGATGTGTTGTAGTAGTAGAATCACTCACTTAAGTAAGAACTGTACAGTACCCAGTTTATCTCATCACCACTCATTACTACCATATCTTGTCCATTATCATGAACAACAGCTGCCACTCTGTTCTGCATCGCTTATGTCCCATTTCCTAGCATACAACTCTTCAATATAACAGACCTACTCTCGTATTATTGGGGTACATCAATATGATAACCACATGATGGGCTATGTGGGTACACTGACAACCGACAGGCTGCATTACAGGCACTGCAACTGCACAAAACATGCTGTCAACTGACAGGTCCTGTCACAGGTGTTGCAGATTGTTTCATGGACTGTTTCTCAAACCTGGAGTAGGTGCTCTGACCTGCATATATCCACCTTCTGTTTCTTTCTTGTCAACTCTCTTATCATTTTAATGCATTTATGCATGTCATGTCATCAATCCTCAACACTGCCATCATGCCATGTTTATATGCATGCATTACTCATCCATAATGATCTCTGGTGCATTGTCTCAGAAAAAAAGTCACCACCCAATCTGGCTAAGGCTTCTCCAATGAAGATCAACAATTTTGTGTCATGCCAGTTCAAAGCTGCTGCTGAAATCATGCTTTATGTTGACAATAGCCAAATCATTTACATTCAAGGTAACAACCCTCAAACTATCTGGGAAACACTTGCCGGCATTCATTGTGCTCATGGTCTCTTGACTCAACTTGCCACTATGTGAAAGTTCTCATTTATGGAGAAACACCCCAAGCAGTCTATCATGTCGTGAATTGGTAATGTGAAGGCACAGGTGTATCTCATGAAGAACATTGGAATAGCACTCTCAGATCTTCTCACTATCGTTGTCCTCACCTCTGGTCTCCTCTCTGAGTATGACATTGTTGTTGTTGTTCTTGATGCTGTTAAACCTGATGATCTTACACTTGAATTTGCAATCTCTTGTCTGCTCAACAAGGAAGAGCTTCACCTCAGCCGAAAACAACTCAAAGATTACAAAACATCACTTACTAAGGGTGGATTTGAAACCTCTGACACTGCTTTCACCACTCGTCCTAGGGCCAACATCACTTGCTTCAAGTGCAGGAAGAAAGGGCACTATACTAAGGACTGTCCAGAAAAGGAGTGTGCTATCCTCATTAAAGAGAAACCTGACACAGTATGGTAATTTTAGACTTTTGGGGGATGCATATATTATTTCATTCATCATTTTTTGTTCACTCAGACTCACTCATGATTCAGGGGGTGTGTTGTAGTAGTAGAATCACTTGCTTACCTAAGAACTGCATAGTACCCAGTTTATCTCATCACTACTCATTACTACCATACCTTGTCTATTATCACAAATAACACCTGCTGCTCCGTTTTGCATTGCTCACATCCTATTTCCCAGCATATGACTCTTCAACAGGATGAGCTCACCATTGCCCTCTCCTGCTCCCTCATGCCCATCCATCTCATAATGATGCAATGACACTATTGAATAGTAAGTACTGTATAGTAGTCAGTACTAGTGTAGGTAGCTATGAAATGTACTTGTACTCACCTCAGTGGTTGGGAAATCAGCTAAGGTGTCTAACTAAGAGACAAAGCAAATGTAGTATGTGATTAGGTAAGTGGTGAATGTATGACTGCACCATATGGATAATTCCAATAAACACAACATGCACTGGAGCCAGATAGCCTAGTTTTTACTCTACTAGTAATTTTTGCAATAAATACTATTTTGCATTTTCATTCCAGTTGGTAAAGCTGTAAAGTGGTAGCAAAGTGCACAAACAGTAAAGTGTGAAGTGTGAAAGTGACTGTAAAGCTACTTCAAAGATGCAGGACCTACTTTGAAGGTAGTATAGTTTACTTTAAGTGTATGACTATAAAAGTGCTGCAAAGTTCCCATAAAGTTTGGTAAAGTGACTGTGGGATTTGCTGATGAGGTCCAGTTGAATTTATGGCAACATTAGCTGTTGTATTACCAGAATCATGTTGAGCATTGAGGAAATATAATCTCTTTATAAGCATGGTCATAGCAAGTTTATTATTGCCTATATAATGCAGAATCATTTAACCCATTAGTACATTCAATGTGTCTGTCAGAGTCCATATTCATATTTCTCCTATGTCTAGTTCTGGTGGATGTCTGGAGTTGTTGAGGTTGATGGACCAGAGTTTAGAGGTTATGGATCAAGTCTGAAGGTGATGGACCGAAGTCCACTTGGAGATGCTGCATAGGGAGTTTGACATGGGTCACTGACTAGCAGCAATGTCCAGAGATGTTAAAGGACAGAGGGACCAAGGAGGGGAGTTGGTAAGGACATCAGCACAGGACTTATGTGTCATGCCCTTGCCAGACTCATGGGTCCTTGTATTTTAGAGGTTCAAAATGAAGTTCATGCAGAGAAGCAAGATTGAAAGTGATAGGATTCTAGTTGGGACAAGATATTCATACTAAGGTATGACAGAGAGTACAGGAGTGTTATATACAGTAAAAACCTGGAGGAAGCCTGAGTCTGTAACTACTGTGTGAAGGCAATATATGTTATGCTTGGCCTGGATAGGGACGAGTGGGGCCTCAAAAGACTAAGTCGAAGATTTAAAAAGATAGCATGCACTTAATGGTAGCATGAAGTCCAAGGATGATGTTCCACAGGGGAACACTAGGGTTCAAAAGGTTCAAGGGTTCAAGGATTCAAAGCAACTGGGCTTATAGCCAGAAGGAGCTTGAGACAAGTAGAGTGGATTCGAGGTGTGAATCAAGGTAAAGCTGAGGTACAAGAGTAGGTAACTGATAACTAGCTCAAGTACAATGAAGGGAGGCTAAGTAAACATCATATGAGAGAAGCATAAGTAATAGTCATACAATGGTGTAAGTGAGTCCAGGAATAAGGTACGTATTCCGGTTATGAGGGAATCTAAGTAAAAACATACTTGGAGAACAAAGTAACAAAGGCTCAGTAAGAGACTATGGTAGATCTCCTTGGAATGGTCAAGTTAGATAAAGACAAGAACAAGAGGAAAGGCATATTCTGTGAGCAGTGGGGTCTGCAGATTAGGTGGTGATAAGACCCAGTGAAGGGCTATGAGGAGTGGGGGAACGATGAGGAGCTAAAAGAAAAAAATACAGGGCAAATCATAACAATGAACATAGGAAGAGAATAATGAGTGATGGAGCATGGAACACAGCTGGAATAGGCTGTACTAATTGACAGGTGAAATGTAAACTATAACTGAAGGAGGTTTAATGAAGGTACAAGTCTGGAGTTACAAGTCTGAGAATGTCCATTGATTTGAGGTCAAGGTTGTCTGAGGTATTCTGGAGTTGACCAGAGTTGGACTTGGTAAAATCTGAGTCATAACAGTATCTCTCTCTTAGACTGAGCTCTTGAGGCCTGTCAGGAAAACCTCTGAGTGGAAGTCCATGTGAACACTTTGTTGAGATCATGTGACATGGTCCACCTACAGATCAATGAATGGAATTGGACTCTGCTGGTTTTGTCATATAAAAGCAGAGTGTAATGTTGTTAAATAGCCAACAACTTCCATGTCTGACAACAACTTGTCAAACATCAAGCAGTGGCCAGATGCCCACCTTGTGGAGCATCAGGACAATGATGATGATACATTGAAGGCAAAATTTGTGAAGCATTGAAGGCATGCAAAGGCATGCAAAGAGGAAGAAGAGTGGTATAGGTATAAGGAGGAGGAGTGATGTTGAGTAGGGCAGAGGCAGAGGTGTATCAGAAGATGGAGGACTTTCAATGCCAGAAGGAGGCAGAGGAGGCTCAATGCCAGAAGGAGTCTGAGGAGGCAGCACATCAATGGGTGAGTGAACCCTTCAAATTCAGTCTTCTTTTAGTAACAGAGTGTAGGCTGTGCAGGTGCAGCAAGATGTCAATAATGGAAAGGGGTGAGCACCACCATAATGCACCAGGTGCAAACACAAGGACCTTGAGTGTTAGGTTGGAAGTGGAAAGGCAATCTCCTGTGTGGAGTGTCATAAGGCCAATGTGAAGTGTGAGTGCCCCAGAGCAGAGAAGCCAGAGAAGTGGAGGAAGCAGGTGGATAGTGAAGCAGTCCATCAAAGAAACAGAAGAAGATGTTGGAGGCAACAGTGGAAGCATCAGACAATGGAGGGCCAAACTTCAAGTCATTGTCCCAGCTGGGGGCTCAACTCATTAATGCAGTCCATAACATCCATAACACAATAATGTTGTAAAACTTAACACTGAAATGGCCCTTAAAGACTCACTGTTAAGTGAAGCTTGCTAGGTCGCTTTGGGCTAGAGAAAGACAGATGAAAAGAGTAGAGTAGAGTCACCTTTAAGGGGAGAACAAGACTGGGGAGTTTTGGTCTACTTGGGAATAGTATTTATACTATTGGTACATGTGCACAGACCAAGCTATGCTACTGTTATATATAGTGAGTATTCTTGGTACTGGATAACATAAGGGGAGGGCATGTGCAGTTATATATGTGTTGTGTTCATGTATGTGGCAGCATGAGGCTGCAGTGCATATCTAATGTGATTGAGAAGCATAGATGTGGAAGATGAGATATGCACATTGTGAAATAGAAGCGATAGAGCAGAGATGAAAAGAATGTATGTGAGTGTGTGAAAGGAATAGATAAGGGTTGAAAGAAAAGAAAATCATTAAGTCCAAATGCTTATCATAGTGATCATAACAGATTCAATGCCCATTCAGGGTTCATATGACTGTGTAACTGTAAAAGGGGACTTTCCCATAGCAGTGGCTTTCTTTGCCTTCATAGAGAACTGGGCAATAGATAACCATGCAGCCCATTCATCTTGCTTTTCTGAAGTAAATAGGTGAAGAAACTGTTGGACTTCACAGTTCATTCACTCTGTCTGGCCATCTGTTTGAGGATGGAAAGATGTAGATAATGCCAAGAGATTGGCAGATGTTGACCATAACCATGCTAGCAAACTGGGGTCCTCTGTCAGAAATGATTGTGGATGGAAGATCATGATGCTTCCAGATGTGATTTAGAAATAATTTAGAAATAATTTAGCTGTATTGAGAGCCATAGTGGTCTTCATGTAGGGAATGAATTCAACTTCCTTAGAGAATCTGTCAACTACCACCAGGATAGAATCATAGCCTTGGGATAGGGGAAGATCTGTGGTGAAATCCGCCGAGATGTGTTCCCATGGATGATCAGAAATAGGAAGTGGCTAAAGCAAGCCAGCTGGAGTCTGATTAGTTCCCTTGAACCATTGGCAATGATCACATCGAGCAATATAACTTTTAACAAATGTAGCCAATTCTGGCCACCAATAGCTACACTGCAGCAGGTCTAGTGTCTTATCTGAACCAGCATGTCTGGCCATAGGGGTATTGTGGTAAAGCCTTATGACTCCATTGAAGAGCAGAATATATTGTGCTCTAATTTTCTCTGGGGAAATAACTAACACTCCTTTATTGTTGTTCTCAAGATCAACTGTATGATTTTCTCATCTAGAGAGAGCATTGGCTTCTTCCATAGTAGCACCAGGCTTATGTAACCATTTGAAATTGAAACAAGATAGATATTGCGCCCAACATGCCTGTCAGCTGTTTAGATCTTGGTGAGTCATGTAGAATTACAAATTTGTATGATCATTCCAGATCTCAAACTTGTGGCATGTGCCTTCTAGATAGTGATGCCAGATCTCAAGTGAACGAATCACACTGAGCATTTCTTTATCTGTGATAGAGTAATTCTGTTCTTGTGGAGACATTGAATGAGAGGAATAGGCAACTGGGTGCCTTTTCTCGTCTTTCTGAATAGATAATACTGCTCCTGTGGCATAATCCAAAGCATTGCATTCTAAGTGGAACTGGGTATCGTCATCAGGGAATGCAAGAATGGGGGCTATAGTAAAATGATGTTTCAATTTGTCAAATACCTCCTGTTGTTCCTGCTTCCACTCAAAGGGGTTTTCCTTTTTCATTAAGTTATCAGTGGTCTAGCCACCTTTGCATAATCTTGGATAAACCTTTAGTAAAAGTTTGCCAATCCCAAAAAGCTTCTAACTCCTCAGACATTTTTAGGTGTGGGCCATTCCAAAATGGCTTGAACCTTCATTTTGTCCATCTTTTCCTACAATCATTCCCAGAAACTCAATTTCTGTGGCATGAAACATGCATTTCTCTGGTTTTATGAATAGGTCATTTTCTTTGAGATGTTGTAATACTTCCATAATGATTTTGTTGTGCACTTCGTGATCATCAGATTTAGTAAATATCATTAGGTCATCAATGTAGACAACAACACAGTCATCCATATCTGTGAAGAGTTCATCATGGCTTGGAACCTTCTAGGGGAGTTGTATAGCCCAAAGTACATGACAAGGGGTTTGAATGCTCCTCAGAAGCATATGAAAGCTGCCTTCCATTTGTCGCCATCTTTGATGCATATGTTGTTGTATCCCCAGTGGAGATCCATTTTTGTGAATAGCTTAGCCCCTTTTAACTTATCAACCAATTGTGAGATCAGGGGTAGAGGGTAGTTGTTTTTAACTGTGTGTTCACTTAGATATCAGTAATCCTATACCATGTGTTTTTATGGGTGATGTTTGTGGAGACTTAGAGGATCTAATATACTCCTTTTTGAGCTCTTAGGATGCCTATTTGTTACTGTCCATATTAGCAGGATGCACTCCATTGTAACAATAAACAAGATCCCTGAAAATATTGTACCACATGCTGAGAACCCTGAGCCTAGAAATCAGAAACAAGTAAGACATCTTGAAAGAGTAAACAGAGGAAGGAACTTCACACAGAGAAAAAGAACCCTTCATCTCCAGTTGCTTGTGCTGAACTAGTAGACAAACTACAAGCAGGAGAATCTATTCTAGCTGATCACTCAGACTCCACTCCTGAATCAGAAGAAAACTTTAATTACCCTGCTTAAACCAATATGTCCACAATTACCAATCTATTTGCCGAGTTACAGACCACTCTTGCTCACACTAGTATGTCTTCCACACAAGACAGATGGGACTCAATCATCAATATGCTTTCCACCACACTTACCACCTGTGATAGTCTTGGTACTGACACTATTCGCCTCAAAATGAAAGTCTCTACTCTTGAACAAGAAAACAATGATCTTAGAGATCAACTAACTGATCTAGAAGCTGCCAACACTAGGGCTGCTGCCAGATCTACCAGCACTGGAAGAGGATATACCCAAAAAGTTGAGATCTTTGCAAATTCAGGAGACTATAATGGAAGCTGCGCCAAGTTTGATGAATGGTGGGCTAAGATACAAGCATGGCTACACTTAAATACTACTGCCATACCACCTGGTTCCTACACTGCCATCCAAGCAGTCCTATCCTGACTCAAAGGACCCACTGCAGGAAAGTTCGCTGAAACTAGACTGGCTCAAGGACCTATCTATCTATGGCAAAACCTTGAGGAGGAACAACCTAAGTTCTTCAGGCATGCAAACCAGAAAGACTGGGCTCTTATGGAACTTAATAAATTCCATCAAGGAGATCTTAAAACCAGTCCATTCATTACTAAGTTTGGATCCCTGTACAACATGGCAGGCATTGATGGAGCACATGCTTGTGCTATACTCGAGAGGGCCATGAGATCCTCCATTCTCATACAGATCACTAGAGAAGAGAAGAGACAGACAGATATTGGTCCATATGTCAAAATAGTATTCAGTATCAGATCTACCCAAGAGTCAATTGAACTCATTCTTGGCCAATCAGAAAAGAAGTCACATTGCAGTGACGCAATAAACATTGGTCTTATTGATGATGATGAAGCTCTCACTGACTCTGACTTTCTTGATCTCAATTTCACTAAGAAATCTCACAAACAGCAACCCTCTAAGGGGTCCTCTGAATCTAGTTGCTTCAATTGTGGAGGCCATGGACATTTCACTAAGGATTGTAAGAAACCAAACTCCCACTGTGGACATTGTAATTGGTCTAGAGGACAACACAAACCCACATGCAGTAAAGGAAGAGCTATTTGGTCAACTACTACTGAACCTACACAATCATGGGATCAAGTACAAAATCTTTACCTTGTGCTTGTCAAGGAATGACCTTTGATGAAGTCCACGCACTTTTCCAATCTATGCCATCTGACTCTAAGGGAAAAGGCAAAGCAGTTTGAATGAACTGGGCAAGCAAACTACATCTCGTCTTGCAAGTTCTGAAATTTCCTCACCTATCTATTCAAGTTTAGAGGGGCCTTCAATTGATTCAGAGCTTGGCCAGAACTTCATACTGGTGCTTCATTCCTCTAACAATGAACTAGCAAACCCAGATCAGATAACTCTATCTGAAGTTGTTGAAGTAAACTCGTTACACACAACTCCATCTACTATTGAACAAAAACACATTGGCATTTAACAAATGTATTCTTTCTTGTCTGAGGCAGACATAGAAGAAATGCTTCCCGAAATCGCTAAAGTCCAAGGCAATCCAGCCAAGAAACTTATTCTACCTATCTCTGTTAAATTGAATAGACATTCAATTAACACTCTTGCTCTGTTGGACTCAGGCGCCAACACGACATTCATTGATAAAGAATGGACTATTAATAATCAAATTCCCCTTAAACCCCTAGATTGTCCAATTCCGGTATTTGACGTTGATGAAACACATAACTCTGCCGGAAGCCTAACACATTATGCCGAGTTAATGATTAACTACCTCGGGCATCAAGAAAAGACAATTGCCAAAGTAACAGACTTAGGCAAACACCAAATGATTCTTGGTTACACATGGCTTAAACAGCATAACCCAGAAATCAATTGGGAAACAGGAACCATCCAAATAACATGCTGCCCTGTATCTTATTGTGACAAATCAAAAGGCTCTTTCCTAAGAACTATTGAGAAAGAAGAGCACAATTTACTTGTTCAGATTAATGCTGCCAAGTCAGATCAGAAACCTAAAGAAGCTCCCAAAGCTGCAGATCTAGTCCCTAAAGAATATCATAAATATCTTCATGTCTTCGCAAAGAAAGAATCTGAGTGAATGCCAGTTAGAAAGCATTGAGATTATGCTATTGACCTCAAGGAATCCTTTGTATCTAAGAAAGGATGATTGATACCCTTGTCACCTATCAAACAACAGGAAGTTAGTGACTTCATAGATGATCAACTCCACAAAGGTTATATTAGACCTTCCAAGTCACCTCAAACTTCTCCTGTCTTCTTTGTTCCAAAGAAGGATGGAAAGAAATGTATGGTTCAAGATTACCGATATCTTAATGAACATATGATCAATAATAACTATCCATTACCACTCATCTCCCAGCTTGTTGACAAGCTTAAAGGAGCTAAGCTATTCACAAAAATGGATCTCTGCTGGGGATACAATAATGTATGCATCAAAGAAGGAGATGAATGGAAAGCTGCCTTCGTTTGTTATCGAGGAGCCTATGAACCCCTAGTAATGTTCTTCGGCTTATGCAACTCCCCTGCTACCTTTCAGACAATAATGAATGACATCTTCTCTGACATGGATAATGTCTGTGTTGTCTATATTGATGATCTGATGATCTTCACCAAAACAGATAACCAAAAGGAACACGATCGAATAGTACACCGATTAGAAGAAAATGATCTATTTGTTAAACCAGAGAAATGTTCCTTTCAGGTTAAAAAAGTCAAATTCCTCAGAATGACTATTACCCCTAATGGCATCTGCATGGATGAAGATAAAGTCAAAGCAGTTATTGAGTGGCCTACACCAACAACTGTTAGACAAGTTCGCAGTTTTCTAGGCCTAGCTAATTTCTATCAATGATTCATTAAGAACTATGCACAAGTTGCTTGTCCCCTCAATGACCTTACAAAGAAAGATAATCCATTCAAATGGACTGATTTGCAACAAAACATGTTTGACACACTTAAAACAAAATTCACTACTGCACCTATTCTTGCATTCCCTGATAATGATAAAACATTCTGCTTGGAATCAGATGCCTTGGACTTTGCTACAGGAGCTGTGCTCTCCGTAGAGATTGATGGCAAATGGCATCCTGTTGCTTATTCTTCCCATTCCATGTCACTGGAAGAATGCAACTATCCAATCACAGATAAAGAAATGCTTAGTGTCATCAGAGCTTTAGAACTCTGGCACCACTATCTAGAAGGAGCTTGATTTGAATTCGAGATATGGAATGATCATGAGAACCTTCAATGGTTCATGGTCCATCAAGATCTTAACCACTGATAAGCCCAATGGGCTCAATATTTATCTCACTTTCACTTTAAATGGCTACATAAATCAGGAACCTCTATGGGTAAAGCTGATGCTCTCTTTCAACAAGAAGATCATGCTGAAGGAAAAAAGGATGACAATAAAGGAGTATTGGTCATACCTCCAGAACAGATTTGCACTGTCATCCGCTTAACAACTGATGCCGACACTCTCCAAGACCAGATCAGAGACACCACTTTCAGGTTAACAGAAACTGACGTAACAAAGATATGCAAGGAAAATCAAGTCTGTATGGAGCAAGAAGGTTTGCTAGCAGACAAATATGACAAGATCTTCATACTCAATGTTGATAACCTCCAAATGGAAATCCTCCAGCTACATCATGATACTCCACTTGCAGGACATTCAGGAGCAGAAAAGACATTGGATTTGATTCAACACAGTTACTCATGGCCCGGCCTGAGCACATTAGTTAAGGACTATGTGTCATGCTGTGATCACTGTGCTAGATTCAAAGGACAAAATATTGCACCTGCAGGAAAGTTACAACCCCTGCCTATACCTGATGGCCCTTGGCAAGATCTCTTTGTAGATTTCACCACTGATCTTCCCCTTTGCAATGGTTTCAATTCGATTCTTGTGGTTGTTGATCAATTCTCCAAAAAAGTCGAATTCATCCCTTGCAACAAAGTCATCTCCACCTTGGAAACAGCTGAGCTGTATATGACCCATGTCTGGAAACAACATGATCTACTGCGCACAATCATATCTGATCATGGACCACAGTTTGCTTCACAAGTAATACAAGACTTGTGTAAATGATTAGGTATACAACCTAAGTTATCTACCACATTCCATCCACAGACTGATGGACAAACTGAGCATATGAACAGAGATTTACAGCAATACCTTTGTCTATTTAGTTCTGAGAAGCAAGACAAATGGGCTAATTGGCTGCCACTTGCACAATTCTCTTATAACTTGAAATGCCAAGCCTCTATGCAGAAAACCCCTTTCTCTGTTACCCGCACTTATAAACCACACACTGGTTTTGAGCAACATACTACTAATGCACCAGCTGCTGAGCAGTTTATTACAGATATTGCTCAAACCATTGATCAAACTAAATCTAATCTTGTTGCCATGCAACAACATATGAAAGTTCAAGCCAACAAGCACAGATCTGCTGTGCCTAGTTATTCTGTGTCGGATAAAGTTTGGCTTTCAACCAAACATTTGAAATTAACTTGTGCTTCTAAGAAGCTCTCCAAAAAGTGGCTTGGACCCTATGAGATCACAGATCTAATCAGGCCTAATGCAGTCAAGCTATGATTGCCACACACTATGAGGATTCACTTAGTAGTGAATATCTCTTGTGTCAAGCCCTATAAAGAACATCTTGATGGTCAACCCACATTCCGTCCAGGATCAGTAGAGGTCACTGAGGAGCAAGATGTTGAATTTGAAGTCAATTACATTGCCGACTCTAGATGGAAAGGTTGTCGCCTGGAATTCCTTGTCCATTGGCAAGGATATTCTGATGAAGATCACACTTGGGAACCTGAAATAATCTGTCTAATGCCAAGACAGCTATAGATGAATTCCATTCTGCTCATCCAAATGCGCCTAGACGGTTCCGGATGACATCATTAGAATTCTTTGACTTATTCAAACATTGTGGCAAGCTCATATCCGAAGTACCTGAAAATCATCTTCCATTTGATTGACTTGATGTTGATTAAACCCCTGGGGTGTGTCAGGGTTAACAACATGCTTATACTTCATCCTTCTGGTTGAGCTCTGCTCCCACAATGTTCTCATTCGCTACTACCCTTGCCATCTTCTATTGTGCCATGACCTATGCTAACCCTCATTGCCTTAAATGGGTTATCAATATGCCTGGCCTGCTGTATCACTGACCCATATGTTTCAGTGATCCCACAGAAATCCACATTTATTATGAAAACAACTCTGATATTATCATCTATATGGATGATTATGTAGACACTGCTGGCAATCCACTGGGCAACTGGTCTGGCACTCCTGGCCCTTCTTGGGACTCTGTTCCTGATCCTGAGGATCATCACTGGAACATGGTATATGAGAATAACAGTAATGTTTATACTGCACCAAACACCATGTCTGTTTGGGGCTCCTCTGCTCCTGCTCTTGAAACACCCCCTGATAGTGCTTGGGGTGATGCTGATTGGGCTCAGGACTTTTTAGCCAACTTTGATGAAACAGGCTGGCCTCTCAGCACCTTTGAGTGGGACAACCCACATCCCTTTTGTTTCTCTTGGCTGCTGACAATGACAATTGATACCTCAACTCACCATGCCTTGCTCA
Source organism: Boletus aff. mottiae (assembly GCA_038093895.1). Taxonomy (NCBI): domain Eukaryota; kingdom Fungi; phylum Basidiomycota; class Agaricomycetes; order Boletales; family Boletaceae; genus Boletus; species Boletus aff. mottiae. Next base: position 22,160 of record JBBPTD010000090.1, read on the forward strand.
CCTGGCATGCTGCTGTGCAGTGGCTGTTTGACGAGTCAGAGCTCAATCCCAACCTTATCAATCAGGATGCTTGATCATAGAAGGGGGGTAGTGTTACAAATGCCCCTATTTTTCCTTATTTTTCCTGGTGCTCATTTACTCACAATTCACTGAATACTACAATAACCCCTATGTTCACTCACTCACACAAAATTCCCACAAAGCCCAACATTCCCCCACAATATTGATCTTGCAGTGACGTGCTCCAGACTTACACATGTTGCACCTTATACCCACCTCATGCCTCCTATCTAACACATATCCGCACAGGTATGCTTATCCTTCAGTAAACACTCTCCTCATGTCACCTCATGTTTCCCAGTATCAGACCTAGTAATACATGTATAGTAACTGTAGATACAGTAGTATCTATAAATAAACACTGTTCAGTCTGTGCCCCTATCTATATAGTATAAGTAGCCAATCTAGTTAGTATCTAGTTCCCTAGTCTAGTTCTCTTGTTCTTTCCCTAGTTCCTTGAGGTCTACAAGCCTAATAAACTATCTACCCTCAGAGACTCACTCATTGTAAGTGCCATCTAGCTAGCAAAGCCATCACAACTACCAGTTGTTCACAGATTGGATAACTAGGTCGTTACAATACCCATGACACACCCTACTCCTAAATGACCTGTTGTTTTACCATGTGTGAGCTTGCTGTTCTTTTATATTTGTGCATTGCTCACTCTGCTTTTAGTCAAACATACCCTTTATATTTGGATTTTCATCAGCATGCTTGGTTCTTGTACCTAGATTGTCTGCAGGTCCAGGGTACCTGGAGGGCCATGTTATTAATTACAACTTGAAGGACATTATGGCAAGTCACTTCCATCTATGTCTGAGTACTATGGCAAGATTGCAACTAGGATTACAAAATTTGCAACACATGTTAGGTGATGCTAAAAAGTTGCTTTAATCTTGGTCAGGCAAAGTTTGGAAAATAGGTCACTCAGTTCAAGTTGTGATTGGTTGAAATTGGTCAATCAATCTCATCAATCTCATCTTCAGGATCCACATCAGACCCCTGCATATATCAGTGCTCCCCATATCCATGTCTTTCTCTACACATGACTTTTGGTCCTACTTAGTACTTGAAATACACCTTTTGCCATGTAGTGCTCTGTAGCAACCACCTGCACGATATTTCTCTACAAAATATATTCAGGCTCATATGACTACAGAGCTTAGACTACATAGCAACTAGGATTACTACAGGCCCTTTTTTTCCAGATGCATTGCATGGCATTTTGGGCTGAAGGCCCAAAACCAAGCTCTGCTCATCCAGTATGATGAAGCAAAGATATTCACCACACAATGTCTACACCAGCACACAAGAACTCCTCTGCAAATATCATGTACTGTAGTCTGTTGTTACAATAAACAGTCACTCTCCTGCAACATCCAAAGGCATCACCTGTATGAATAATAATAGACTAAAAGAAGCAAACTGGTCATGAGTGTCATGAGTGTCATACAGGTCATGAGCTGTCATGAAAATCTAGATCATCCACTGGGGTATCTCGAATGACTCATCACCAAGATAGCACGAAAGAAATGATAACATGGATGGGAAGGAATCGAGTAACAGTACCCGAACGCGACTCCGACTATCTGGGTTGGGCAAGGGTTAACGTTTCGCTTTTCCCACGTGGTCGGCTATTCATTTCCGTTGGAGGCTTTGGAGATCGCTTTGAACCCAACGATGAGTCATCCTGAGAGTAAGAGAAGAAGTCGTCTTCTCCTTCATACGGGGACATTTCCGAATTTATCTGCGCAACGCCACGAAACCAACATGAACATTGGTGGATAGACGAAGGGCGAGCAAGAAAAATGCGTAGAGGATGAAAGTGATAGACTCACCCATTGCTTGAGAACGTCTGCCACGCGAGAGGCTTCCTGAGCAGTAAAACTCACGTCCGTCCCTTTTTCGGCATGCAACTTCATCAACTCGCTCAACGATCTCCCCTCTTTGCGTCCACCAAGACTTCGCCGAGGCGTATCCTCCACACCATCACCAGGGAATACCACCGAGTTCCGAGGCGTTGAGTTTGCCTGTCTATTCACGCGCGAGGGGTTGATCTCGCCCTCTGAGCGATCCCAGTCCTCGGAGCCGAGTGAAATAGATGATAGTGTGAAGTTCTCCTTAAAAGACATGGGAGGGGTAACGGCAATGGTGAGTGATGTGGAGGACGGGAACGGATGATGGAAGAATGGGAGTGTTTCGTATGGGAAAGTTAGATCTCGACCCTGAGCTGACGGAATCCGCGCTTGTTCGAGTCCGACAGACTTGATATTGCGCACAACCAAAACACGTCGATATCTCGATCGGCTGGCAACTTGAAAGTTGTCTTGCAAGCACGGTTCAACAAGTTGGTGGTGGTGGAAGCCAAGTCGCAGTTCGTCCGACAAACAAGTTCCTCCCGAGTGGGGAAGTACTATTCGGTCAACCTCGTACATTACTTCCGGGACCCGATCATTACCGGATCATTATGATCAGTTCCGAGTCAGTCGATCGACGGTTTCTTGATCTCAACACCCTCCGTAACACCCTCCGTTAGGGACAAAATTTGGCGTCTCCACCGACATAAGGTCCGCCGTTCAGAGCACACAAGCAACCAACATCAGGCTCAAGTTAGAAGCATTCAGCGCATCCATCACTCCGACACCGCATCGTGAACGAAACAGGCAGGAAATAGACCATTTTGCCACCACGCAAATTCGCGCACCCGGCAAAAATGAACAGAGTCAGTCAATCGGTATATTAGCAGCAAGAATGTCCTAATATCAATATCCGCAGTCCGATGTGTGTAAATGGTATTAAAAATAGAATCCTTCTCCAGGAGAACCCTTACAGTTCACAAGACGTAGACCATTGTTCCGAGAAGTGCAGTGAGAACGAGCCCAGCATGGATTGGACTTGCAGTAAGGGCCCCACTAGTTGATCCAGAGCTCGTACCAGTCGAACTGATACCTGAAGTAGTCTTGGTGCCCGAAGCCGATGCACTGCTAGTGGATGGAGGGGCTGCAGCGAGGAGAGGCTTCACAATCGACCAAGAGGCTGCCGCATTCACGGACGTGTTACCCTCTTGGTACGAGAGGAAAGAGACAGTGCCATTGCTAGAGAGTTGAACGAGGGAATTGGTGCTGGCAAAGTAAGTAGTCTTGGGGTCTTTGATGGCTGGGCCGGCGAGCTTTTGGGTGGTGTTGGTCTACGAGCAAGCTCTGTTAGGAACAAAGCAGTACATCACGGAATGGGTGCCACTACCTCGACGTTAATAACGTAGACTGCGGACGAGTCTTGAGGAATGAAAGCAAATTCCTGTTGGACCTGGAACACTAATTAGTCTATAGAGAACAGACATTCAGAATTTAATACATACTCCGCTGTCCTGGAAGAATGACGTCGCACGGCCGTACGTAGCAGGGAACGTACCGTCACCCGGAAGGGGATAAGCCTGGGGCTGAGGCTGGAAGTATGAATCTATTATACAATCAAGGATGAGTCAGAGGACCACGATATAGGCTACAATGCATACAGTGAATAACAAAGATGTCTGCAGATCCGGCAGGGACACCAGGGACATTGAGGAAGTGGACGTGGTTTTGAGCCAGGGCCATCACGGGCTGATACCCGGACGGGTATGGAGCCTGTTCGACATCGGTCCATACGACCGGCGTACTGTTCGCTGCCTTGAGCGAACCCATATCCAGTGAGAACAAGTTTCCGTGGGAGAGCGCATCTAATGTCGCCTTCCGTTAGTCTCGAAGGCGAAGAGGGTGTAGAGAGAAGTTACCCACAAAACACGTTGGTATCATGGTCCAGAATGGCGTCGAAAGAAGTGGTATCGAAGGACCCAAGAGTGACAGCTTGGGTGGACCACGATTTAGCAGTAGCATCATAAATGTAGATGGACGATGGGTTTTTAGAATTGCCATTGAGAACATAGATGGCGTTGGTGTACTGAGAGGACAATCAGACGGGGGACTCTTCTGAACAGTCAACATGGCGCACATACCTGCGACAGGTAGCATGTAGTGTTGGTCCCGTCGAAAGTCCTGAAAATACGAGTCAATCCAAGCGTATGACGAACATCATGCGTCCCTACGGCCGGCCAGTGGCAGTGATGTCTGTGGCTTCCCCACCTGCAGATAACGAGTCAGACATGCATCAGGTATGTTGACAAAGCAGGCTTACTTCCAGACCAAGTGTCTTGGGTACCCGTAAACCAGTCTTTGCCATCAAGGCCGAATGCTAGCAAATTCCAGTTGACGTCGAAAGCAACGCACGGTGACGCTTTCACGGCTGCGGAAGCAGAAAGGAGTAAAAGAGAGACTACAGTGGGCACGAACATTATTGAGAAAGGGTCACCGGTCACAAGGGAATAGAATGGAAGTGGTCGACATTGCAAAAGTCTCAGCATGTTGCTTACATAATCGCTGTTCACACGGAAATATCCGTGGACCGAGTTCACGTTCACAGTACAAGGTCAGTACCAGTGACAACTTCATGTCGCAAACTTAGACGTCGTCGCAAGAGGGTCAAATCAAAGCAGCACACAAACCATCCGTTATATAAATCCCTGGATCCGATTCAACCGCTTTACAGTCAACATTTACCAACCAAACTCCCGCCATCTGAACCGACTTTAACTTAATCATTCCATCCTATAGAAGTACCAACATCATGCCGCAAAGCGCCTCTGCAGAAGACCAGAACATCTCAGTCTATCAGAACCCACGAAAATGATATCACGTACTCGGAAGTAAGACCCCTTCCATTGTACCAAGGGTACGGCAATCAAGAACAAACCAATGGCGATCCTGTATCATATACGTCGTGGATGGATAAAAAGTTTCAAAGCAAAAGGTACGCACGCTGCCTCGACTCCCGTTACCATCAACGCACCCGATTTCGTTGCCCACGGGACCTGAAAGTATGCCACGCTGAATCCTACAATCACGCGCTTGAGCATTCCTCAGGACTTGAGACAAACGGTATTCTCACCACCAAGGGTCCGCGCAAGGTTTATCAAAGCGCTGATTTCTCCCTGGTGACAGCAGCGTCAGAAATCGACTCGATGCACTGGTTGCGAGCAGGGAACACCACCGACCTGATGCCTGGGGAAACAGTCATTGCAGTACGCGTCTTCAAATATATCAATTGCCAGGTTGAACAAATGAGCATTGGACACCTACAGATCGCAACGGTATTGATCATCACCGCCACCTCCGCAATCCCCCAACCCATTATCAGCCCTGCTACGTTCAAGTGCTGAACTCCCGCTCCGAGTGCCAAAAAGCCGCACAAATAAAGTGGCATTGCGAGATAGCATACCCTATGTCTGATCGTCACCGCCACACCTATGTGAACCTGTTCATTTGTACTTACCACAGCCGGTTTTCAGCCTCGAAGAAGCCTTGGTTCCGCCGAATGCTAAATTTCAAAATCCAATCGTTTACAAACCGACCAACCACTTCGCCAATTACGATGGCAACCTAAGCCCAAGCGTCAGTTCAACCATATGCTCTTGAATCGATTCGGACACCAACCATCGGAGTGGCATACGCGCCAGCGACGATATCCTCATTGTACCCGAACCCAACCGGCGCAGGCGTGCCAAGGAAGACAACATTGGTCACCTGCAGACATTAAAATGCGCACATCGCCATGTGATGCCCAACTACTCACATTTATACCAATGCTGAAGCCGAAGACGGCTGCCTAAACCAAAGATATGTTGAGTACTCGGAAACGCTAGTCCGCACCCGGCCCACCTCGAACACCACCACGAAGATAAACTGGGGTCGCCAGACCACTTCCAAGCAGGCCATGATGACCTCCCGCCACGACGCCCTGTATTTCGCGAGCCTGCACCCAGTCATGCCAATGAGCGTCTCGAAGCGATACCGCAGGCCTGACGATGTAGGAAGTACAGGACGGTTTTTCCCCCTGTCATACAATCTATTGCGCGGTCAGTGAACTCGTGGCTGGGAACCATGAGAGCGCCTTACGTTTCTTCCAAGAAAAGAACAATGAGTGTGAGAACGATAGCGCTATAAATACAGCCTATCCCATAACTCCACCTCCAGCTACAAAACATTCAGTTCACACACACCCCGCAGATATGATGAATAAACCCACTTTGCTCGTGCAACGAGGAAACCGAACAGGAAAGGTGAAATGAATGGTGACCTACAGCGCAACACCTGAGAACACTAGCGATCACTACAAGAACGATGGGCAAGAACGTACATGATAAAGCCTGCTGTCCACACATTGAGTTTCCGCGCCTGAAGGTGAAACGGATAGATGTCGGTGACCACAAACAGACCCTGTATAAATCAGTCGGCAGTGCGTCACAAAGAAGCTTGAACAAGAGACTGTGGATTGAGAAACATACAGTGACCTGGGGACACGTCCTTCAAATACTCTCAGCACACGATCGACGAAAGATAAGTGCAGCGTACCCGAAAAACGCGGTGAGACAGCGCATCGCTAACCCGAGCGTCTCTCTTAGCGTATGATTCAAAACAAAGCGAGACAATGCGTACCAGCAAAAGTAGACAAATTCGGAGCAAAAGTTGCACCGATCAAAAACCCCAGGGAAAGCAGCTGCGACCAGAACAATACTGGCAGGCGTCCGAAGCGTCTCATTAACATCACGTAGAAGATACCCCCCCAACCTTGAAACCGAGCATCAGAACACGGCCGTTTAACTAGTTGCAACGATAGCACTCACCGAGGAGGAAAATGCTCCAGCTGCGTCCCGTAGTCAGTGATGGTCTCCTTTATGTTTACATGCACTGATTAAAACATGTAGCTTACTTTGATGTCAAGTTGTTGATGACCCCAGTCGTCGTGTCATATTGCTGTGCCAGCGGGAAAAGTGCTGCAATACCTGTTCCACACACCCGTACGTCAACACGACCGCAGTATGGAAAAAAAGGAAAAAAGGAAACTACATACCGATCGCCGAATCAAAGTCAGGGACGAAGGCAGCCATTGTGATGATAAGTAAATGCAACGCTTTGCGCCGATCGCTCCACTATAAATAAGGCAACACCATTCATCAGTTTTGGGTCTCGGGGATCTGGACCAACGTGTCAAATTTTCAAAGTCTACGTACGTTCTGAGGGTCGTTTGGATCGTCGCACGGTTGCGGCCAGAGGACCATGGTACCATCCTCGGAGAGCTTGAGCCGTGACGCGACTGCCTCTCCAAACTCGACCCTGGCCCGCCTGTTTCACCACAGTATAAGACTTGATCCGTACAAGTAGACGCATGGGAATACTTACTGTGGATCAACGACGAGTCGCCCTGCTGCTGCTTCGTAATATGCGAGCAGATCAACTTCCGAGCCTTCACTGTAAACTACAGTACCGTTTTCCTTCTTCAGCGAGTCGTCGTCCGCCGGGGTTATATTGCTAATAAAGTCCAGATCGTTGTTCGCCATCATATCGCAGCAGGAAGATGAAAGAGAGAATAAGCGCGCGTATGTATAGCTCAATGGTTTCACGTTCCCAGGTTCACTTATGTATATGAAGCCACGACCCCTCCCACAACTCCCGCACTCATGAGAATGGGGACGCAACCCCCAACAATCGTGACCCTGGAAACCTCACTTGATACCCGGATGCTCCCTCGTCGAGAACCACGCACGATAACGTTCCCAAGATCGGCGTGTTTGCTGACTTGCTTCCTCTGTATCCAAGGCAAAAAGGTCTGCAAGAGCGCATGGGCCTCAGTAGTGACCTGGTGACTTGTCCACAAGCGACAAGGGGATCACCATACTCGGCCTGTAAGTTATGCTGCTAGCACAGACATGTCGATATTCTGGAACTCACCAAAACAGAAACCGCTCAGCGTCATCGTCGAACCGTTGTCCTTGTTTCAAATCTAGCTGGCACGTCGACGCCGCTCGTCGATTTTCGGAACGTACGCATTTCAATCAGTCGTATATCGTATTGCAGCAGCTACTGGAGACTATCAGTCAGTCACTGGGTAAGCTGATAATCGCACCAATACTGCGCCAAGCACCGAGCTCCAGAACAAGTGGTTGCTCAAAAGGTGTTCCGGGTCAAGACGGTGTCTTTCACGGGAATCAAACCATTAGCGAAGTAGCGCGGTGGTCGCACCTAGTAACCAAGTTGGCGTGGATACTTGCAAAGAAGATCTTCGCCGCAGACATATGACGTCTCCACGTGGTGACAGTGTCGAATATCCGTTGGCGACTTGTCAAGCAAGTGGTCAAGTACCCGCCGCGTCTAGGCATGTCACATGTTACATACTGACAAACCCGAGTCCGCGAAGCCCGCAGGTAAAACGTGCCTATCAACATGCGAGAAAAGGTTACCCTCCCAGTGGGTCTTTGAGTGTGTACTTGGCAGATCCTGCGTGTGAGATAATACCTCACTTGGCCTCACTGTCGGTCTCAGCATCGACGTTTCCCGAGGTACATGTGCACATCGCATACAACTACTTTCTCAGGTTTTCAATTACAGTCTGGACTCTGTGAAGACAACAAAACGCGCCAAAACGCATGTCCCAACATGTATTGTCAATGATACTAACTCACCATAGCATTTGCTGAGCGCCTGTGGCTCGACCACGAACTGAGAGCTCGGAACACATGCAAGCAAACTGAGACGGGATTGGAAACACGAATCGCACACCGTGTTCTGCACACCCGGATTGTTTGCTATGTTATGTACCATTCATCTTGTAATGACATTCATGCAAGTCGAAGCATGATAAGTGTGTGTGAGAGTGATGTTTGTTGGGATAGAAAGCAAAAGAGACTGGAGCAAGCGAGAGACATGCAAAACGACAGAAAATTAAGAGGGGTATATACACACGAAACTGTAAATTTTGGCACCGTTTGTACCTGAGTCTTCGTCAATGCGAGTTGAATGCGTTTTTTACCGACCTGAAAAAAGAATCGGCACAGAAACCTAGGCTGTTGGTCAAGGACAAAAGGGAATGATGACACAAAGGCCGTGATCACGACTTGCGTTCCGGCACAGGCATCCAGGATCCTTCTGCTTCCTCCCCAATCACAAATTCGATATCGTCATCCTCGTCATCCCCCTCACAATCCTCGCCATCGCAGTCACCCTCGAGCTCCCCCTGATCGCCCTCAGTCTCCCCGAGCTCCGAGTATCCAGCGCCCTCACGATAAAGACCATGCCTTGGACCCTTGCCGTCGTCGCAGTCATCCCCCGTCACCACACTCTTCGGGGCATTAGGTAACACAAACACTTCCCACTGTCTCCCCCCCATTCTCACCCAGTCTCCGCTCACCTCGACCATCACCGACCGGCTCAGTACCTCCTTGACAATATCTGAATCTGTGTGTAACTGCTGTACCCGTTTGAAAGACGCCAACAATGAAATCGGGATCCAGCCCTGGTTGTCCATCTACAGAGAAACGACATGTATCAATGGAAGGTATCAAGGGAAGGTGGCCATCACGACTCACCCTCTGCCGGAGGTAAAAGTCTTGTGCCATATTCTGCGGGCTCAAATAATATTCCAGCTGACCCAACAAACAATTCTGCATCGCATCTACCGAATAGGTGGCAGGCACGAACGGTACACGCGACTGTGAAGCAGCAGGGACGGTCTCATACGACTCAAGTTCCGGGGGTGCGTAAGGACCATACCCATTGACCGTATCGACTGCAGGTGGGAGCACCTCGAATGGCGGAGATGGTGGGTGCGGCGTCGGCGGCGGCGCATACGAGTACGACCCAGGCCGCTGGTGATGGAAGAAGGCCCCTCTCCCGCGGCCACCGTGAAAGCGTCCTCCAAATCCTCTCCCTCGCCTAGTGGTAAACCCACCTCGATCGTGCCCCCCATAACCAGAGAATGAGCCTCGTCGTGGTCGTAGATGTCGTGGAACATCGATGTGCACTTGCTGTTCCCATCCATCCCTTCCCCCTTCAACACCATTCTCGTGCCGCCAGCCGAGTTGCCGCGGGGGTACCCAGCTCCTATCGTGATGCTGATCGCGGGGTGTTTCCCGCTCGCGATGACTCTCCCGCGCATGTCCCCTTTCGCGCTCGCGCGTCTCCCAGCGTACGACGTCACGTGCATTCCCGTGCCCACTGTGGTTGCCGAATCCGTACCCATAATCTTTGACCACCCAAACGTCACTTGCAGTAGATTCCGTCTCAGACTTGTCCATCGAACGATTGGCTGGCGATGCGTCGTTTGAAGGCGGAAGGTTGAGTGGATCGGGCTGATCATCGGTGGGCTCGCTCTGGTGGTTTGGTGGAGGGACCGATGTCGGCAAGGGCGATGATGGAGGTTGCCGGTCGTCGAGATCACCGATTAGAGTCGTGCCAAATTCCCACTTTATCGGCTTCTTGATACCATTGACCTCTCGCAATGATGGGGACGCGATGTCAGCATCTCTGGCCCCGTCATTGGTGGCCGGTTGGGAGGAGGGGGTTCTGGACAATGACTTGACGGACGACTTGCGACTCGCGTTCCGCGATGGCCCAGGCTCATTCGGACTTACTCCAATCGAGAAGGCAGCGAACTGCTCTGCTGCTGCATGATCGATCGCATTATCTGCGCGCTGTTCTTCGCTGAGTAGCGGAGCATTCTGCTTGTCTTGCGATTCCGCAGGGTTGATGGTGCCGAATACGACGCTTTTGGATGTTTTCGGCTGCAAACCATTTTTGGATTGCGCCAGGGGTTTTGAAGCACTGGATTCTGTCGTAATAAGGGGCGATATGGTGCCGAATTCTATTTTATGCTGAACAGCATGCTCGGAAGTATTGGCATGATTGAGGGGGACGGAAGGCTGGTTTTGGAAATGATTGAATGCGTGTGGAGGAATATCGCCCCAGAAAAGCGGTGGGTGTCCGTGTCTGTACATATAGGCAGGGTAGGGTGGATAATGGGGGTAAGGAGGGGTACCCTGGCCAGAACGAGGAGGAATGTACGGAGGCGAAGCATGACCTGGGAGATGAGTAGGTGGAAAGTGTGGAGGGAGAGTGTACTGGGGAATAAAGTTGTGTGCATAGCGAGGGGGCATGTCTTGCAATGGAGGTACAGGCGGACGTCGATAGTGGGATAGATCTGCAGGGGAGGGGGCGGGGTCGATCTGTAGCGAGGTTGATATGTGGTTTGGAAGGTCAGGCAATGCAGGACTGGAACGTTTGATTGAGGGTCTCCGGAGTTGGTTGTCTAATCTGAGATCTTGCGGAACAGAATCGTCTTGTACAGGCAATGTGCGGCCACGGATCTGCAAACGTGGACTGGAGGCAGAGCTGCCGGATCTGCTCTGAGCTCTTGATTGAGATGCAGAACGAGAGTGCTGAGAGAAACTTTGGACGCGAGAGAGGCGCACGGAGCCGGATGAGGAGTAAGCATGGTGCCGAACAGAAGCGGTGCTATCTAATGGTGAATAATGAGGCAAGGGCAATTACATGATAAACAATGGCAAAACACGTACTCTGCCTGGATGGCGGGGCGGAGACGAAGGGAGACTCATGGCCAGAGGAGGTATTGCTATGTGGGGCAGTGCCTGGGAGGGGCCACGCATTGGGGTCGGTGGGGGGAAGGGGGTTGGTGCTAGAGGAGGAGTGGCGGGAGAGATGAGACGGGACGCGAACCACGAAGGGATCGTGGTCGTCCTGCTGGTCGAGGATTGCAAGCTGGACAGAGAGATCACTAGGAGGTGGCGATCGAGGCTGGATCGCGTCATCGCGGGATGGCTGGGACGAAGAGGTCGCGCGCTGACGAGGCATCTGAGCAGGCTGAGGGACAACGTGGGCCTGCTGTTCCTTGATGCGTTCCATCCAGATGTTGACTTGTGGGGGCCTTAAGGAGGACGACGGGTACGTGGAATGAGCATAAGTTGCTGGTTGTTGTGGGCTTTGCTGTGTCGTCCGGGGAGTGGAAGACGTGCTCGCCTTTTTTGCACGGTCAGCGTAGGATTCGTTTGGATTGCGAGCAGACGAGACCATTCGGGAACAGCGTCGGTCACTAGTAGTGTCGCACTTCGCGTCACCCTCGTTCACCGTGTAGAATAATATTACATAATCGTCACTCTCGCAGATCTAGATCCACATTCATTTCCCACGCCCTCGGCACAGACTTCCACTGACTGAATTGCATACACAACAATGACTAACGACTAACGATGGGCACGTTGAGGCCCACACAACACGTCGCGATCAACCAAGTCCTTCTCGAAGACCCCAATCCGGACGTGATCCTCAAGCCAGCCTTCTCCGTTCGCCCCACAAAGAGCATGAAAGACTCTTCAATACATTGCATCCAAACCCTATAGGACGTTGAAGGTCCCGTTCCTCTCATATCGCGAGGGCACGTTGAGGCCACCATACATCAGCGCACGTATTTAGTACCTGGACCATTCTATATCAGCCAATTCTCAAACGTCAGTCAACCACCGTCTTACCTGTAATGTGCGGCCTTGTATGGGCCCTGAACAGGGATGTCAAGGTACTTGGACTGCTCAGGCGTGAGCTCGGTCAACTTGACATTCAGCTGTTCTAGGTGCGCACGGGCAACCTCCTCGTCAAGCTCCTTTGGTAGTATGTGCACCCCAACAGCAAACTTGCCGGGGTTCGTCCACAAGGCGATCTGAGCCAAGACCTGGTTGGTGAACGAGCAAGACATCACAAACGAAGGGTGCCCAGTAGCACAACTATCAATAATTTGTAAGCACACAACACTCTCCGGTTCTATCAGTCACCTACCCCAAGTTGACAAGACGGCCTTCGGCGAGTAAAATGACATGACGACCCGAAGGCATTGTGTAGCGGTCAACTTGAGGTTTGATGTTCACTGCGTCCTTTGCATTTGCCTTGAGCCATGCAACATCGATTTCAATGTCAAAGTGGCCAATGCTGTGATAGTATTAGTCATTTTGCCGGCACCAGCTACATGAAATCACGAACTTGCTGACAATAGCATCCTCAGGCATCGCCAAGAAGTGCTGCGCAGTGATGATATCACGGTTACCTGTAGTAGTCACAAAAATGTTGGCGCGAGGTGCAGCGTCCTCCATGGTGGTGACTTCATAACCTGCCATGGCAGCCTGCAAAGCATTGATGGGATCAATTTCCGCGATCAATACCCGAGCACCGTAAGAACGAAGCGATTCGGCACACTGCAACAACAATCAGTATCAACAGCATCCAGCCGACATCGAGAAGACGTACACCCTTGCCAACATCACCAAAACCCGCAACAATGGCAACTTTGCCAGCAAGCATGACATCGGTAGCACGCTTGATGCCATCGACGAGAGATTCGCGACAACCATAGTAGTTGTCGAACTTGGACTTCGTGACGGAGTCATTGACGTTGATGGCAGGGACTTTGAGCCTGCCCTCTCGGAAAGCCTTATAGAGATGGTGGACACCGGTAGTAGTCTCTTCAGAGAGACCTCGAATATCTGAATAGCTTATCGGATCTACTGATTGCATCAAATCACAAAAAATGCTTACCTTTAAGGTACTGGGGGTATTTCTCGTGAACAAGGGTGGTGAGATCACCACCATCGTCCAAGATCATGTTCAGGCTCTTGCCACCGGAGAAAGTAGCAAGAGTCTGTTCAATGCACCAGGTATACTCCTCCTCGGTCTCACCCTTCCAGGCAAAGACGGGAACACCTGTGGCCGCGATACTAGACGCCTGATGATATGCATAGAAGGACAACAGTTTAATTCGCACTCACGCAGCAGCGGCATGATCTTGAGTGGAAAAGATGTTCTAATTAAAACGTCAGGAGGGAACATCCGTGATAGGCCCCGGGAAAACCTACGCAAGACGACCAGGAAACCTCCGCTCCCAAAGCAGTGAGTGTCTCGATCAAAACTGCCGTTTGGATTGTCCTACAGCACAGGCGATTAGAGATTAAGGGTAGTCCCCAGCAGAGATCATACATGTGAAGGCAGCCAACGATGCGGGCACCGGACAAAGGCTTGGAGGCGCCATACTACAGAAGGTAATCAGCTATGTTTGGCGCATTCCACGATCGGGATGGATTACCTTGGCCCGCATATACATCAGTCCTGGCATTTCATGCTATAGGTCATGTAAGCAACTGTTACTGCAAGGTAGCGTTTGGCCCACCTCCGCGATCTCGATTTCCTTGCGACCAAAGGCAGCGAGAGAGATGTCTGAGATCCGCGTGTTAGATATCAACTCACCCGTTGTGGACGAACTGTACTGCATACCTGCAACTTTGTAGACCATATTTTGCGTGTTCTTGGGCGAGATGATGAAGGAGAGAGACAGAGCGAGCTGAGATTCCAGGCGATGCGGACGCCACTTTTATCCCACGTGCCTTCCGTGGGAAACATCGACCTTGTTCTTGGGAACATCTCACATTCACTGCGTGAACTTGTAATATCTTCATTGAGCGACGTACCGTACCGTTGGTGGCCAAAGGATATTCAAGTCTGTCTTCATTCATGTCTCCGAAATCCCAGGACCATTCCCCGGAACCACGCTCCAAATGCCGGTTACTCGAGATAGGTACGTACCACTTTGGACCGCAAAATGTCACACACCGCCCACCTTTCGGGTCATCGTCCAGTCCAATATTCATGTGAGCTTGAGAAGGTCTCCAGCGGAGAAGTTGGTACCCATTGCTTTCCGTTCTCGCGTATCTTTCGAATGTTTGTCGACGTTTATCTCCTGGACCAAAGAGCTAAAGGCCTATGGTACTAGATGTCCCCATCGACCTGCTGTAGAAATTACTAGATACATCACCATAGACGCGAAGACGGGTGAAATTGAGATACCAGATGGGCAAAGGTTCGTCCTCCGTCCTTTCCCGAAAGAAAGGTTGCAGGACTACTGCCATGAAACAGCTCGCTCCCCAAGGGAAAGCCTTGGCGGGATGTCCATTTGTATAGCAAATCAGAGCAATGATAACAAATATTTACGGGAAATACGTGTCTCCATTTCTCCGCGGTCTTCGAGAAGTGTGGCCATGAAAGCACCTTTTTTTTGATTGGCTGCACATGTTTCACCAAAATACGACTCGTCCTCGAGGTAGTCTCCACTCCGGAGTTCCTGTTTCTGCTGTCTATCTATAGATTTGGTCTTTTCTAGGTGGGGACCGATTAGATCTTGCGCCAGTATGGTTCGGGGTCTACCGTGACTCCATATGGTAGCTAAGGGATAAACCCAGCTCGAAACGTAGCCACAATCTCGGTGGTCAGGTGGGCTTAAATAGGTGCGGCCTTTGCCACGCACTCACGGACGATAATTGTTATGTACGTAACAGGTGTAGTGTTAAATTTCACGATCGTCACATATCCACGAACGCCGTCGCAGTGACAGTTGACCACCCCGGATCGCGGCGCTTCACCTTCCGTGATTCACGGGAGCGGGCATGGTGGTATGTAACGTTTCTGATACCGAAACGGGCCATGTGACGTGTACCGTCTTATGTTGCCTCGTGTATCGGCTAGCGCAGGCTGTGCACAAGTCATCGCTGGGTTGATGGCTGCACATCAAAGGTGATGGACCTAGCAATGGTACCCCATACAAATTGTCGCGATGGTGTATCCTCGACCTGAAGAATATCGCCCCATGCAATCCCCCTATGCTCTCCCAAGCGCTTATGTCTCAAGCATGAGTGCTACTTCCAGTCTGTCTGGCGCTGTCGGCGAGTTGGACATTCCCCCCCAGCTGAGGAATCCTACTCCACACCATCCTTACCATCCATACCGCGCATCGCCAGTCCATCAGCGGCAGACGTCGGCACAGTCAGATCTCGGATATCCGCATCCTCTCGCCCCAGGTCCTAGTCCACGACCTTTCATGAATCATTCACCCCCCCGTGGTTCTCTGGATTCCATGGAGGAGGAGATCAAGATCCTTCGGAGGAAGATGCGGGAGCTCGAGCTCGTTAATGACCACAGTCGACTCCGCATCAAAGAACTCGAGAGCGAACTCGCTCGCGGAAGTCCTACCGAGTCCACAATGAGCCACTCTAGGCATTCCCCCCTCACCCCCCTTCCCTCTCCAAACACACCGAGCCCTTTGTCCCATATGTCATGGAAGGCGCGCACTGACGCTCGTATACGGCTCTTTTGTTCTCTGAACCGCGCAGGGAATGCTCTATGTTCTTGGCATGATTCCCGACGCGAACGTCGAGCGTACCCCCCTCGCATGGCTCCGCCAGGTTGTCTCAACTGCGGCTGCACCTATGATGAAGCCCTTTTCGAAGAGAGTCTATCTCGACATGGGGTGGGCAGCTATCATCCGGGGGAAACTGTCCGCATGGACCCCGCTTTGCGGAACCCCCTCCTAAGTCTATTGCAACAGCGCTATGGCTACCGGGACGGAGACTTTGAAAGGGATCCCGTCACAGGGGAGTGGGTCGAGGGAGATGGCCACTTGCCCTGGGAACAAAAATTGGCTGCCGGCGCTCTCAGCGTTCGCAAAGCCCGGAATGAGGACCGTCGCTGATTTTTTTTCCTTATCCTTAATCTTTCTTCGGACTATCTCTTACCTCTAACACAATTCGCACAACCCAGAACGATTTACGTATCTTTCATGGACAACTACTTTTAATGTTCAATCTCTTTCTTTCCTTCTCAGTGTATTGCCTGTAGCATTCCATAGTCTAGCTCGTAATTCCTACCATTAGATCAATGCTCAGTATCCATAGACAAATGGTACAACTATTTAATTTCATACACATATGACAACCATGCGAGCGACACGCGCAGATCGCCTATGGGCGATTGATCCGGCAGGAGAGAGCTCCGCTGTTGTCTGTTGGAAACGAATTTGAAGCGTTTCTATGCCCATACCTGTATGTTGGACCAAGATTTCTACCGATCTTCAATGCCAAAGTCAATCAGTCTAAACGCTGGCGCCGCGTTGCCTGGGTTTGAATCTTGCCTCCCCTGCCCTGTTTCAAAAATTCTCAGCCGAAGAACATATGGGCCACGCGACAACACGCAACGTGGACGGTTGAAGTCGGAGACGCGCGGCCGTTATGGAGATGCGCCACACCCGCGAAAGTTTCATTCCAGCGACACTGTTGATCCCCAAAGGTCGCATGAAATTGTGACCAAGTGATCACACTTTACAAGCCACTCTGCGTTTGGTTGCTCGCCAGAGGGCGGAAATAATCACCGCGTGGAATATGCTTGGTGGAACTAACCTCCGTGAAACAGAAGCTTTGAATGAAACATCTGGACCGTGGGGCATTCGAGATGCCACCATGTAACGGATCGTCGGAGGAGGCCATGACTCATGAGGAGCGACAGGGGTAATATTCCCGGCCATCGGAGATGGTTAATGAGGTCGGAATCCTGACGTGCTCACCATCATGCAAGTTATCGAGTGACATGACATACCCAGTGCCACATTCGTGGCAAAAGGACTCCAACGGTAGGTTAAAGCGGCGGGTAAGCTAGGCTACGCCTCGCCAATAGCCAGAGGGGTGGTGATTGAATGGTGGTGATTGAAAAACTCCAGCACGTCGGCGGTAATGACCTGAGTAAAATGGCCTGGCGTCTTATCAACAGGCGTTATCCCCGCGCGCGCTCTTGCATTTATCCTGGTTGATGCAGACCCTGCCCTTCCAGACAGTCACCGTACTGAGTGAACTTGAGGGCGGTGTGACCACAACCAGGATTCTAGTCTCGAACAGGCGCTGGGAAATACCTGGCGTGCATGAACGCTCCCTCCGAGCTTCAAAGGAAGGTGCCGAAAACGGATGGTCCGAGACGGCAACTACCAGGTCTCATCCAGCGGGTCTCGCATAGCAACTGATTGTAGAGTTCTAGCATTTTTCGCTGGCACTGCGTAGCGTCGTGTCGCGCCATCAGCGTCCGCGGTAGCCTAATACAATGCCACCCGAGCTCACAGTCAGTAAGTTCAGCCAATAAAAATATTCGTGAGCCAAATAATATTTCACTGTACAATCGGCCATAATGCGTATAATTGGAACCACCAGAAGCCTGTGCTAGTGGGAGAAATATACGTTATCGATGAGGATTTCGTTATGAAAGAAGCCCACAAGCGCTAGATTTTGAACCCGAAATCCCAGGTATTACTAGGTACATATCGTGCTCGCTTTGGTGGGACTCGGTACCGATTTCGTTATCCTTGTTTGCCTTCTCTTTAGGTGCGACCCTGGTAACGAGATGTAAGATCTGAAAACAATCAGCTCAGAAGCTTCGGGCGCTGATACGACAATGGCAGATTCGTTCACCCGCAGGTTCGGGACATGAAACGGTCACCACAGAATTTTTTTTTCTCCCCTTGTTCCCTTCCTGTGACCAATACCGGAAACTCCGGATCGTAAAACTTTCCCCGGGCATGGAGTGGTCACATTATTGTCGAGTACTGTAACACACCTGCTCCAAAGAAGTGACGTGAACCGACGCCCGAGACATTTACGCTATACGAAACAGCATATATTCGTGTAAGTACACTCCCAGTCCTGAGTCTCTTGATGGCTCCATACCTGGGTCATTGCATACGATGAGATCTTCACTTTTTTCGTCGGTCCCATCTGGTACGGCAGCCCTGTCTGTCGGCGCGTCAGCGGCGTCCATGACAACAGTCAGTAAGCTGTCAGCAAGCCGGGCGTAGGCTAGGACGTTTCATCTAGAAACCCATTGTTCTTGATTTGGGAAGACTTGAGACTGGTGTTCAAGCAGGTCTCCCCAACGTTACTGGAAATAATATTTTTCCAACACACTTCACATGAGAACCTACTCCCTGCTACGCGGCATGAGTATCTCCGTACTGGTTTTTTGGATGCAAGCTGTGAAAGGAAACGAATAGATGGGCCCGATCATCATGATGTTTTGTTGTCAACTGCTCAGCCTGTCCTAGTAAGTAGCTGAGAAAGCGCGCCAGATGATCAACACGCGCCTCATTGTCAACTTGCTTACGTTAAACTCTAACCCATCACCGCTCATGAGCTTAACACGAGCGGTCTCCATGACTCCTCAGATAGGGACACTAGCCTGGACTCTATCCTACCGTCTTATTACCATTCGACCAATCAACACACGCCGCAGCGGCGCAAAGAGCAACGTTCCATGTTTGGCCGAAAGCGGAATGATCAAGTATTTGCTGCTAATACTGTTCGTTGCAAATCACATCACTCGCACCCTGGCATGGTCCTGGACTACCCATCAAACACCGCCGGATCTTGCCAGTGCACCGCGCGTTGCAGAAGACGTTCTCTTAAACAGTTTTGACGGTGACCTTGATTTCATTACCGCACGATTTACAGACTAAAACGACGAGCAAAGCCGAACTCTCACAGGCAGGGATCGGTGGCCTTTTATCGAACAAAGGTAATAATTTCAAAATACCACTCTGGTCATGTATCTCACAGCTCCCAAAGATGTTCTCCAGTCCTACCAACAGAAGCCGGATTGTTTCCAGAGTGCCATAAGCTTGGTGAAAGCCCGTTGCGAGGAATCACGGATGGACGAACAAGAACGCATTCAAGGTACTCTCGTCCATCATTTCTAGGTCGCTTTCGTGTAGTCTCATCGCGCATATAAGCTGCCATTGGTATGACAATGTGTGAGCTGGCCACTGCAAGACACTATTTACCACCAATGGAGTGCGCTGCATATGCAAGGGCCAGTCACAAGGCTTCTCCACCGACGCCCAAAGGCCAAGCTAGATGTGTCGAGTAGGCAAACATCCTTGGTCGGCGGAGGACGCTTTGACATTCCAGGATAGTGCGCTGTCTCGGAGTGCTCAGTTTTGGTCGAGCTATTCTGGCTACCTCCGTGAAATTCGTACGTTGAAACGAAGGATTCACGAGATGGCTTGTCTGATGGTCGCCACAGCCCAGCTTTGCTTTACATTCAGAAGGTGGATTGACATCGGTATTGCCTCATACACTCCGTTATTATCGAAGCTTCACGAGAACAATGGACAGATACCGCCAAGGATATTTATAGAAACATCACTGAGGAGAAGGCATTCTTCGTACGCTTCTTAATTGAGCGGGAGAAGGCTTCCAAGACGACGCAAGATCTATGGGGGATACTGGCCGAGGTGCGAATTATTCGATACCTTTACAGAACGAATTGTTCGTCGCGATCTTGGGTAACGCATCTGGCATAGGATATGCGTAACATGCTAGAGGCATTACGCTTGGCGTCCAATGGGTTGAAGGACACCTCGGACATACTGACTATGACCAACTTCAACAGCTCACAATCGGTATATATCTATTTATATGCTCTGTCCCAGTTTTGACTCCTTCCAGCTCCTCATGGAGGTACAGAGTGCGATCCACAAGATCGAGGACCGAGATCGTACCAATCATGAAGAGATTATGACAAAAGTATCAAGTTCTTCATTATCATAGATGTCTAACGCGAGGCTGATCATCCAATCCAAAGTTTTATAGCATGCTTGAAAGAGTGGAACGCGACGTATGTCTTCGGAATTTTCGCCGGCCGCACGCCACTCACGATTTGCAACTTATTTAGCACTCCGACCATCTCCTCGGGCTTCTCCCTGCGATCCGATCATCTATCACATATGAATTGAGCACGGCATTTGCCTTGATTAAAGATGAAAGTCTCCAAAACAGAGATGCAGCTGTATGTGGTCACTATTGACGATATCGCGGTGATTTGACACGATTTCCAGGCGCACGTAGAGCGTCGTCTGGGGTTATTGGAAAGTGGCCTGTCCGCATTGCAAAACGTTAGGACGGTGTTCGCTTCCCGCTGCTACGATAATGTAACGTTCTGTTTCAGTCTTTAGAACAACTCACGGGGGTCATGGACGAGTCATCAAAATTACTTGAAGGTTCCCTTATGCAAGCACGCAGTGCTCAGGTCATCCAAGGCGACACTATGGCTTCGATGGCTCACCTCATGGGAGCTGTCCACTTACTCAGCCAGACGACGCACGCTGAGCTCGCGTCGATTAACCGAACGGCGTCTGCACTGAAAGAAAGCCTTAACCAAGCTCCTAGTTCAGAATGGCTAAAGGCTGTAGTAGTCACATTGCTCCAGCACTTTCCTGGTTTGTGTGTTCAATCTTCCTCCGATTCCCTGGGACTTCTCTCTGTGACATAGAAATGCCCTTGTTCAACTTCGCGATGGATTCTCGCTCGCTACAACTGGTTTATCGCATGGTCTATGTTCTCTGGCACGGAACGCGTTTCTTCGTTTCACTACTTGTGGTAACAGAAACAGCCCTTGAGTATGCTTCAACTGATCTCTTTGTCCAGAGCGCTTTCATACTTATCAGTGCCAGGGGACGGCTTAGCCCGCGAGCGGCGCCGGGCGATCGAGAGGCTGGGGCACAGGCTGGGGCCGCTACTTGGGAAACGGAGGTGAAACCACTCATCAATCGATCAACGAGACCGAGAACCCGATTGCCCCGACGATCTGTTCGCTCTCGATATTCCCGAATACCAGATCGACTTTGTCGGCCAAGTGAAGACTCTTGGCTTTGATGTAGTGCTTGCCCTCCTTCCATGTTTGGATCTCGCAGGCCCTGAACCACACTGCCGCAGAACCCCCTTTGTATGGCCACTTTGACTCTTCCCGGGATACTTCGAGGATGTTTTAGGTTCTGTGAATACTTTTTTGGTGGACACTTGAAGTTGTAGATGTCTATGCATTGTTGTATTTTCATATCAATCATACAGAGGCTTATCTCTGGAATGAATGGAAGCAGGACCCCTAAAATGTGTGGAAACCGATCAATCCTTTTTTTCCTCCTCGTCACTGTCTTGTACGGTAGCGTCGCGCGCTCTTCGCGCACGGCGCGGCTTCGAAGAGAGAGCAGTGACAGATTTGATGATTGCACTGGTATTTGTCTGAAGCGTCTTGAAAATTCGGAGGTCACCCTCTGACATCACTCGGTTCTCGAGTTGAGGACATGTGGGTGAGTGAGGTGAGGGTACATAGGAAGTGTGTCGATGATATCAATGCGAAACAATTGTATCGCTTGAGCGTGAGACTGTTGTGGAAAGGCACGGAACTGAGGACTGTTCCACAACCCTCGATATGTACCCTCGCAGATAGTTGAGGCCGAGGGCTCAGGCCGGTGGTGGACCATTGTGGACCGCCACCGTCATCGACGTGTGGACATGGCCCCCTCCGGCTGCTTCCGGTGTGTGTATGCCAGACCTGTTTTGTGTGTGTACAGTGGACCACTGGACCAATCATTAGGCCTCACGGGCCCAATTTATGTGTGTCCACCGGATCAGTCACCTAGGGTGAATTTCAGGGGTCCTATGCGAAGCGACTTGACGGTTGTTTATTCCATCGCTATTTAGGACAGGAGAACAGATTGCGTTCCCTTTTTCCCAGAGTCCCTGGCGCAATCCAGCAATGGCGTGTGTTGGACTGAAGAAACAAAACCTCAACACTCTCAGCCCGCCTCCGCCAAATCAGTTGAACCAAGCCCAGAACCCCTCCAAAAAGGGCGTCGTGCAAGACTCCTCGCCCATTGCTCTCAAGTCACAGCAAAAGGGCGACCAGCGCTATGACCTGCGAAAACAATCCAACGCCGCTCGCCCGAATGCTCGCAAAAAGTCCAACGTTCCAAGTGTATGCATCTCTTTGTCGAGTCTCCAGCTGACTGACGCTCGTATCGGGTCCAGGCACGAGATCGGAATAACGCCATCCGTCAAGACAAAGGACCCAGGATTTGCCCCGCCCCGTTACCACCCCGATTTCAGAACAAACCAGTCGATGCTGGAGTAACACCACAGGGGTTCTGTAACCCAACGCCCATGTGAGCCGTGCAGTAATCCTTGTACGTGCACCTTGTTGAGCTCGCAGACCATGTTCTGGGGTTATCGACCGCTGTCTCAATACGATCCCGCCATGCTCCGGAAACGAGCTCCTTAACATGCAACTAAAGCAGCAAATTTTTATGGCGCTGCAAAAACAACCCCCCGCCAGTCATCCAGAGATACCTGTTTCAATACGCCAGGCAAGTGTACATCGTTACGGAAATTCTGTAACTCACTTCGCACATCACAGAATAACAACTGTACAATAACACCTGAATCTAATCAAAGTACAATAGAAAGAGCTAATGTAGTTAGTATCGCTGTTAACTTGTGATACTCATCACTGATCGACGTAGAATTTGTCGTTATCGACGCCGATGCAACGCAGCGTCGAGCGTAAACAACCATGTCACGCACCAGAGGCCGTCTCGCACACTCTGACAAGCGCAAGAGCGCTCACCGATCCTTTTAACAAGTCCAACATGAACCTACCACCCCCGCCCGGCTTACCAAAACCAGATGGCCGTAGACGCCGTAATGGTGCTCATACCTTGATGGTGAGTGATCACTTCTCATTGCCATCTCGCCCATTGTTCAATATGTGTGTAGAAACCTGTCAATCACCCAGCGGACGACATCCATTTCGAGCGTTACAACGGTCCCGCGGTCACAAGTCGAGTTATTTCTCCACCGCCATCCGGAGCCACACCCCAAGTTGTCAAACTACCTGCCAGCAAAGACACTCAGCCTGTTCCTCGCTCGCCAGCAGCGTCGACCAGTTCTCTATCTGAAGAACCATTGGGCGGCTCTTCTGTTCTTTGGAGTGACACGACGTTTACCGTAAGCTTGTGGTTCTATCTTCATGGGTAGTTTTGATATGAAATACTCCGACAGTCTGTCGAGTCGAACGTTTCAAATCAGATCCCTCAGAATCACAAAATGCCTCGGCAGGTTTGCCAGAGATGGATGAAGGGTCATCCTTGCTACAGAGTTCCGTGCCGCTACCTCCATCCTGAGCGACCGATGCAACCAATCCACCCCCTCTCGCCTCCTCAGTCTGTGGTCGTGAAAACACCCGCTCGCATGCGCGACCAGACAAACAACTCGATACCTCGAAAGCATGATCCACCAAGCGGAGATGTTGAACTGCAGCGACCTGAACCTCTCTATGCCACTACCATCTCGGATCATATCAAAGTACGGTTTGATCGTGGCTTCCAGGTTCGAGAGGTAGTGACCGGTTTTGAAAGCCGATGGGTGCACCTGGGGAATATCGACGGTACCGTCACCTTGGAGAGGCTGAACGAATTGCTTTGGCCGTATGGGTTGGAGAGCATCAATCTACCTGAGGCGTTATCGGTAGGGAAGCCGGTGACTGCCAAGGCTCAATTTGCCTCTGCGGCGGATGCAATCAAAGCTGTCACAGACCTCAATGGAATCGATCTCGCCAAGAGGACGATCACCGCCAAAGTGGCAATCAACAATTCGATCCGCGGCAGCACGTTTCTCATAGACACTGCTGTTCAACTCGTATGGGAGTGTCCATTTCGAGTTGGCTACGCCGGATATGATACGTTGAAAGAGGCGAAGGCTGCCCTCGACTCTTTGAACGGTTTCTCGATGCAATACTTGGTCGTGTCCGCTCAATTATACGAGGGACTACCCTGCGTTGGCGCATACAACGTCATTTTCAAGCAGCTTCCCGCAAGCGTAACGGAACAGGACCTCCGCAAGTTCGCCAACTCGAAGGCGGTTATGTTGGGGCGTCCAAACTACCAGTTTCTTGACAAAGCGGTCAAATCCATTCGCTCTAGATTAGATGAATACGGGACAATCACGTCCTTCGATATCCTCCCTCCTCCTTACAGAGATGGGATGGTCAAAGCCTGGGCCCATTTCACGTCCCCTACCGAAGCCCGTGCTGCTCAAGCCGACCTAGATCGCCGACGCCCGAAAGTTATAGGGCACACAACCCTCACCTGCCGCCATGTCGTCAGCGTGTCACACGTGTTGAACGCGGCTAGTTATAAGAAAATGCGGGAAGACATCGGATGGCTGCGTTGGTCGTGGCAACGCAGATATGGGGCCAGCGTCTCTATCAGAGAGAAAGTCAAGGAAAATGCCGACGATGACGCGCCAGCATACATAAGGTTGTCTAGCGAACAGCCCGAACTGCTGAGCAGCCTCAAATACGAGTTTGAGCAACTGTTACATGGCGAAACTATCACACTCGAGAAGAAACCTTTATGGGATGACTTCCTCACCGCCACGGCTGGTCATGCCTACATCGCTCAGGTGCAAGCCCAGTACCCCGGGATCCAGATACAGGTACAAAAGGTTAGACGAGCAATCTCGTTGTGGGGGCCCATCGTGGTGAGGCACCGTGCTCGTCAAGACATTGTTCGCAAGATTATGGAGCTGAAGGCGCAGCAATTTTGGAGGATCCCGCTATCCGGAAAACTTCTAGGTATTTTCTGCAGCGCCGAGCTTTGTACCCTACAAGGGCTTCTTGGTCCCGAAAACTGCATCTTGGACTCTGGAGAGCGTGTCCTTGTCGTTCGAGGAAACGATCAGGCGTTTCGCACGGCGTGCGCGGCCGTCCAGGACGCACAAAGCCGGCAAGGCGATGGCCCTAGCTCATCGGATGCAATGTGTCCTGTCTGCTTTGGTGAAGCAGTTGTACCCGTGTCACTCGCATGCGGTCATCAATGGTGTCGTACCTGTCTAACAGGCTACTTGACCTCGGCGGTGGAGAACAAAATGTTCCCCCTGAAGTGCCTCGGGAACGATGCCGCCTGCACTGAATGCATCCCTCTTGGCTTGTCGCGGAAGCTCTTGTCCGCGTCCGATTTCAACGCAGTGATCGAGGCCGCTTTCTGGGTGTACGTTCATAGCCGACCGGATGAATTCCACCACTGTCCCACGCCGGACTGTACACAAGTGTATCGCACCGCTCCGCCAAACGCAGTCTTGCAATGCCCCTCGTGTCTCATTCGTATCTGTCCGGCGTGCCGAATAAAGTACCACGATGGCATGACGTGCGAAGAACGCGACGTTGCCGAAGACAAGCTCTTCAATGAATGGACATCGAACAACGACGTCAAGAGCTGTCCGGGCTGCAAAGTACCCATCGAGCGCAGCGAGGGATGCAACCACATGACTTGCACGCGTTGTCAGGCACATATCTGCTGGGAGTGTTTGGCGACATTCCCGAGAGGCCAAGGTATCTATGAGCACATGCGTACCCAACATGGCGGTATTGGACTTTGAGTTCTTTTTTTTCACTTTTCACTCCTGGAGTCTGTATTTGTCTTGTCATCTTTCATTGTGCTTGAAGATCATATTATGTTGTTCTTTTTCGTTGTTGTATGACTTTCTGTGTATTACCACCTCATCCGTTACTTATTTATAGATTACTTATGCGAAATTCCTTTCTCTGAGACCTTTCTTGCGACATTCGACATTTCTCGATCTTGCATAGATCCGATAAATACATTGGCATGACGGAGATCATTATCGTGTTCAAGTCACTGGAGATAGGTATACACGACAAACTAGATAGGCACCGATGAGCACACCAACACGACGCGAGGAACGGAACAGAAATAAGACTCACAGTATCATAAGGCTGCGCAGGCGGTCTCCCACGACGTGGCAATGATGCAGGCAACTCTGGCCGTTCCTCCCGCCACGTCACAAATGTCCCAAACTGGTCCCGATACCCCTCCCGCTCGTCCGGATAGCCCCGTAGTTCCTCCGGATACGCACGGTCGTGCGGCGCATACACGACGAACGAATTGGGCGTGAGGTGGTCGCCTCGCCTGTTCCAGAACCCCATGCGCAGCTTGCGCGCGTAACGTGGCGGTGAGGGCTCCTGGACGGGCGGTCTTGACGCCTCCGGGTTCGCGCGCTCGACCGGGGGCGTTGGGAGGGGGTTGCTGTTGTCGCGTCGCGCTGCACTGCTGCTGCTGCTGCTTGCCCCCTGAACATGAGGATCACGCACGTGCGGGTGCGGTGATGCCAAGGGAGACGGCGAGTGGGAATGGCCCCGGGATTGGGGATTGGCTTGTCGGCTTGCATAGGGAGATGGTCGGCGATCACGGTAAAGTCCGGGCGACGGCTCGGGTGTATGAGGGTGGCTACCGTAGGGAGACGTGCGTTTGTCCCTCCGGCGCGGGGACGGGTCTGGCGATGACTCAGTCGAACTCGGACACGGTGTATCGCGCAAGGGCGCTAAGAATATCTCGCCGCTCGAGAGAGTGGATGAAGACTCGTGTATCGTGGTGAGATTGGCGACGACAGGTTCGGTACGGCTGCGTGAGAGCGGGCCGGCTGTAGCTGAGGACCGCGTTCGAGAGGATGTGTTTGCGACCAAAGAGTTGGACAAATCCTCTGAAAAATTGGTATAAACGTCCCGCGTGGACGAAGATGCGTTGGGTAATGAAGATTGTCTTGTCAGGGGCTCGGGGACAGACGGTCCGCGCGAAGGTGTCGATGAGTGACCTGTAGAGGTCGGTGAGCGAGAGTGGTGACTTGACTCATCCGTACTGCGACGAGCTTGTTGATAATGTACCGGCGTGCGGATAACACTCGATGAGAATGTTGGGTGGAGTTCTCCCCTGGATGTGAATGTTTCTGGTTCTTGCGTGAACGTGAGTTGTTGTGCCGAAGCGGAACGGATTGTCGGCGTAGGCGTAGGTGCTGGGTATGGGGGTACCTCGTTTGCAGCGGGCTGGGAACGGGTCCTGTTGGGCCGAGACTCTATCTGGCTGGTGGAACGTTGATTTGAAGTCGATGGACCAGTAAAGGCACCTGCACTTCGGCTGGGTCTAAGATCGGACGAATCAAAGCTGTGTCTTGTGGGAGCAGCAAAACTGTCTTGGGAGTTATAGAAGTAGTTGGTGCGCGAAGAGGACCGCCTCTCCGGTGTTTGGCTGTGTGGTTGAACACTCGAACTATCCTGTGATGACCCTCTACTGCTTTGACCATGATCTCGTGTGGGAGTAGTTACGGTGTGAAGGCTGTTATCCCCCGATCCAGACCTACGAGGGTTGAAATCCCGCGTGGGGGTCGCGCGATCCCCAGCCTCAAGCAAACTCGCCGGATTCCATATCCAAGGCGTCTGTGGTTCCTCGCCATTATACTCTGACGGGTCCTTCCTGTGAACAATAAAAAAACAACGACGATGTGACCCAAGTCAGCGTACAATCTACCCTTAATCTAGGCGAGCGACGTACCTCTTGACCATGCCTTCGAGACCTAAGCCATTGTCCGACAACTGTGTGTTCCAATAACTCGGCGAAGGCGGTTTCGGTACACGCTTGTAAGGGTTGAAATTGGGTTGAAACCATCCTACGCCGGGCGCCCACGGCTGCTGTGGGTTTTGTATGTTCGCAAGTGGGTTGTACTGCCAGTATCCGGCGTTCCAACGTGGGTGCCCCGCTGTCTCGCCAGGCATCGGGGGTGGGCCAGGATAACCGGGCGGTAAGGCGACCTGACCACCAGGCGGCCAGCTGCCCGTCCATCCTTGAGGCGGAGGGGCCTGATGTGAAGGTTGCATTAGTTGTGGGTTCGGGTGCCATCCCTGTGCCATCGAGAATGTTTTGTAGAATAATAGTGCGTTCGTCAACGCCTTGTGTCAGTCACGAAGCACAGCCGAGCAAGAATAGCTAAGCACGGTGCACGAGCCCCCGCGCACCGTGCGATTTCCAGACTTCCGCAACGTTCCTATTCATCCACGACAACCTTTATTGCCGAACAAGGCAGAGACAAAAGAACTGAGTAATTGATAGCGCACGACAACAAGAGACCGGTCGCATTCAAGATCCGGTGTCCGAGAGCCAACAACCAAAGACTCTGGGTCATATTCAAAATTAACGTGTATACTCGAGTAGAAAAAATGTCCAATTGTAAATTACAACAGATCTGTGTGATGCGAAGAAAGGAAAATAAAACTACTTCATTCAAGCGCATGCACCCAGATCCTTCCATGAGCCAGATGCGTCCCCGGGAACGTTAGACTGGGTCCACTGCACTGCGGACCAGAGATGACCTTGGGAAGTCACACGATTCCCCGCGGTATAGACAACCGTGCTTTGCCATGCAGCGACACCATTGCAATTGGCTTGGTTGTTGATTGGCTGCGCACAAGTACCAACAGCAGTCCATTGGTCAGAATGCGTGGGTGGCGTATTGTTGTAGGTCCATTGCCTAGCCGTGTACAATTGGCCGTTGAAAATCACCTGATTACCGGCGGTATACTGCAAAAAGAGAGTGAACGGAAAATCGAACATTGACACACAAAACCACATACTGCAAAGGCAGCTTGCCAGTTCTGAACGCCATTACAGTTGACATTGCCAGCAGCTGCCGTGGCTGCGGTCATGGTCGTGGGGGTCAACGACTTGGTGGTCGGGACCGTTGCGGTAATTGTTGGAGTAGTCGACGAAGGGGCCGACGACATAGTCGTCGGGATCGTCGCAGTAACTGTCGCAGTGGTCGGGGGAGATAATGTGGTACTGGACGACTTTGAAGGGGTACTTGGGGTGGTAGTCAAAGTCGACGTCACGGACGATACACTAGACGTCGTCGTCGCAGAAGTCGCAGTTGTGGACGGAACAGTAACCGAAGTCGGCTTTGTGGATGATGTGGTAGTCGACATTGTAGGTGGTGTAAAAGTCGACGTTGTAGACGGCCCAGTAGCCGACACTGTCGACGGAGTGGTGGTAAACATGGTCGACTGAGTGGGAGTCGTACTCGACGACTGCGAGCTCGAACCCGAACTCGCGATCGTGGTGGTAGTACCACTCTGTACCGTAGGTTGCGGGGTCAAGTACGTCTACATGCAAACCAAAGTCAACCGCTGGCAAAAGTTTGGTACAATGAACAGTCACTTACAAAGGTGCCATCACGTTGGACGACAGCGCCGTTGACGGCGACGAGCGACGACAAGACAGCGACGAACGCGCAAAGAGTAGAGAGAATCATGACTTGGCGGGTGACTTGGGGTGGACGTGGAGCGATTGGGTAGCAAAGTGTCTCGGTGCGGGCACTGGGGGGAATTTTCGCCGTGGGTCTTGAAGCTCGATGAAGGCCAGTTCTTATACCATCGCAAGTATATTAGCCACCCGAGTGAATGACCTCACCCTATTCAATCATCGATTACTCTGCTGAGTAAGAGCCCCTTTCTCGAGGAATAGGGGACTCACCATTGAATTCAGAGCCTAGACTATTTGAATACAGTACCTCGGGGCGCGGAACATGATCGTGGATTCGAATACTTCATTCTTGAACTTGCCACACCCGCCGCTGGGCAGAGCTTCACAGCGTCAAAGGCAGCGAGTGATTTCCAGTGACGCCGAAAGACATATCTCATTGGAAGGCGGCAGATCAAGGGTTCTACTGACCTCGGTAAGGCGTCTTGTCTGACCTCGAGGGGCTCCGAAGGGTGATTCAAAACCACCAAGAGCCCCCCCGCGCTAAGACATTTCATTTCTGTGAATTGATTTCATTGGTTTGATTTATTTTTATTTTTATCTTACCGCTGGGGTGTTGGAGCGATCCTCATCCGAGGGACGAGCACGAATCCAACCCATTTGCCGCGCGGAACCCCAAAAGTCAAAATCACCATGTGTGGCTGTGCATAAACCCGAATAGGAATAGCCCTTATACTTTATCTCATTGCCCCTATCCCAGTACTACGTTTTCACGAAAAATGTAGTCAACTTGGTCAGACCGGCTCATGGCTTTTGCATGTCATATATATGTATTGTTACATTGAATGTGCAATATATCTACACCTTGATATCTATGTATATTACTTGTGATAATAACACTTTACACCCGACGACGACGCAATGTCCACAGCAGGGTCACAATGTGGAAACCGTGAAAAGCAAATAAGCGGGCGGATGGACACGATCTACGATAACACCGCAGAGTCGAACTTGTCTTCGTCCTTTTCATTCTCACCACTCGTCGTCGGCACCACGTGTCTAGACATTTCCAAATCAGGGACAAAGTGCTCATGCATACGGTGATCGACTTGTTTCAAGCTTTCTCGTCGGTTCAACCTATCACAGGGGTGAGCTGATAGTCGACGACGAGCGGAAATCGAAGTGGTAAATGCATGGATGAGATGACTTACAATGTTATGAATGTGAGGGTGTACACTGCAAGGCAGAGTCGGGGAAATATATATAAATGTGAGCGAACCAACGTAAGCGGGGCACAAACCTTTGCCAAGGCTGAACTGGAACAACGTCCACGCCCAGTTTGTCGGGAGTGCGAACCACTAGTGATCGAGCATCGAGGTCAGAATCATGCAGATTTCGGCGATCACGAGAATGTAACTTACGAGCACCAATACGATCACATGAGAAACGCTTGGTAATTTACATGTCACCTTGACGTTCAAATGTTCATACTCGAACCGCAACACGAAACACGCACGTCGTCAAGATACCGCGTTGGACACAGTAGAGTATTAAACCGTCCAAGAGCTGCGAGGTCCTGAGTGTGGTCAATCTCAAGGGTGGCACCACAAATCAGCAGCATGACTCACGGGCCAAACGAGGACTTTCCGTCAAAGAGGTATCCGACGAGGGAAACGGTGATGACGATATCCGTCAACGTAACCAACCCAAGTGCAAGCGCAAAGCAGACCTGTCATACAGTACCTCCATTACAACACAGCCAGAGTGGGCCAACCAAAACGGGAATCCATACACACCTCGTTCAGCAAGGGCAATGACTTACCCGCAAGATACAGCGTTGTGATTGAAAAGGCAGTGAGTGCTATTAAAAACACGCGTTAGCGGTATTGTTGCGCTCTTGCAAGATGATGGCTACCTATGCCAAAGACTCGAAGCAGGATAAGTACTCACAATCCAGGGACATGTTTTGAGAGACTCTCACCAAACGCCAGAGTGGCTAGACTGGTCTTTATTTCGAATACACATGGGTGACTGCCAATCGAGAGAATAGCACATAGACGTACAATCAATACGGTCAACCATTTGTTGTGCCAGGACACTGTACAATACAAACCATTCAGGAAGGACAAAGAATGGCGGGAGATGATGCACCTTGGTATATACTTCGAGCCAAAAAGCTAGGCTAGATGTGAGCACCGGATTTGGCTGACCCAGAAAAGTTGAATACCATTGCACGATGAAAATAGCGACATCCTAGACACGGATCAGATAACTTCTAAGCTCGGAGGAAGCAAACTACACATACTGCAGCAGTGGACTCGAGCTGGGAAACACGTGTGGTGAGGATCAACTTATGGCACAAGAGGACAATATGGATAAATACCACGAGTGGACTGAAAACGTATTGTTAGTGTCAGTTAAATCGAACTTATCGTCAAAGAAATCTTGACTTGCATGTTCCCTTGCAAAGGCAGGATCGGGGTCTGGACGAGTTCCATATAGATTCCCCAGCAGGTGAAAATAGTACTGAACATGTCCGAAAGACTTTGATGGTTGAGCTAGCATTAAATTGGCCGATAAGCTTGTTACTCACAAGACTATGACGACCTGCGAAAACAGTCAGAATGTTCAAAAAGTTCGTGCATGAACCGTGACCCACCACCACTTTGAGCAAGAGCCCGTCCTCGTATCTTTGGAAATACACATACGTTTGCAGTGTCTGAGAGAGGCAACGCAATGCAGGTGAGATTACAAACAAACAGTCAAGTCGCCCACATTCGCGCCAAACAACCTGTGTGCAATGAGGATCCAAATATCAACCCAGCGATCAACGTTTCAACGTTCGGCGACGATTACCGGCCCGGATCACCACAGTTTGACTCACCACGTTGCCAGGGTAAACCCGATGAACAACATTCCCAATGAGTTCACCGCAAACTCATTCGCCATGATATCTGTCCGCTGGAGACGGCAAAATGTGGGGAATAATTAAGAGGACGTGGTGGAGGATTGGCCGACTGGAACACCAGCTCGCCGTGCTTTAAAGTCAAATCTGTACTTCCCCGTACAACTCCGTCGACCCTGAATATTTGAATACTTACTCCACCAGCTTACAATGTCCATGTTGGTCCACCAAGACTGACTCAGAGTGGACTCAATTCTCAACGGCATTTGGGGCGCCTGGCCAATGAACATGCGGCAAGTGGGCCACCAAACGGGCTACAATTGGGTTATGTACCTGACCTGTATTAGTAACTCCTCTTCCAAGCGTATGAGGTGAACCACTGGCATGCCATACTTCAACTTGGTATCAATACGGAACCAGGTTGGGCCAGCCGGCCATCAGGAGAGCGTGACTGTTACGTTGTGGTTTTGATAACGAGCAGGGCCTAATAACGCCGGCACTTTCCCTGAAATTCCCATTCATATCCTACTCAGCGAGCTCAAAGGCGCTTAGAAAGGTTGATGGCATTCAAGTTGTAAAACCGAGACTTGCATAATACTATCCATGTATTTATTCTCCATAAAGCTATCCTTTGTGAGAAGAAAATGAAACAGCACCAAAGACCGAGGTTGAAGCAATGGAACACTGGTTGACCGTTGACATATTGTGCTGCATCTTAGTCTGTGCACGTGAGTTCATTCAAGCAACATTGAAAACAGGATCGTACTGCTTAATGGCAACTTGTAGAGTAAGGATAATCAACAAATGAAAACAGGTCCCTTTTTCTTCCCCCTGCCCGGGCCTTAAGTATCAAGCTGACCCAGGTGTGGGCGGCGCATACCATCGTCGGCACACTTGCATCATATGACTACTTATGTAGTAAGTTTCTATTCAACAGAAGCTGGAGCCGCTTAGTGAGCAGGGTGATCCGATTCAATAGTTCCTACCCAGGGTAATGGCAACTTACGAGTCGAGTCGAGGAACCAGAAGTTTTCAGCCTGAAAAAGATGAACTCAATGTCATTCTCGCGGCGGAGATTACGACTGAGCATTCAAACCGGTGTATTCACTATTCCTCGCATTATTTAACATCAACATAATTGCTCTTACCGATGCTATCAACCGACTATTGAAATCCATAATTGTACAGCCCGGAATGCATGCTTCTGGGATGGACCCTGCTTGTGAAAATTGCATGAGCATATAGTGATCCTGATGAGTGGATCACGATGTCGTTCTCGCGGGAGATGAACTTACATGGCGATCACCTGGCAGCATCACCAGAAAGAGGATATGTGATCCCCTGGAAGACAGGGACGCTTGGCAGTGCTCAAGTCGTATCCGTGTTCGGGGATTCAGGTGCCCAGCTACCCAGCTTACGGCCCTGCCACCAAAGACCTGGTCTACCCCCTGCATGCACGTCTGTTTTTATCGAGGGACTAGCGGAGGGATTTCGATTTCGTTCCCAACAAAATGCCAGCGGTTTGACAAGCTCAGTCAGCATTGGATTGGGGTAAACAGTACCCGGCCCTGTGTCGGTTGCACTGCAGTTTGACGATGAGGAGGAACAGGGTAGGTGAATGAGGAGGAAAGGGACCGTCGACCGGTAAGCGTGCAGGGCGGTCGACTGCGAGAATGGGCTCTCTGAGAGGAGGAGCGCGACGATAGGGTACGCGTCCGGGACTATGGACTCGTGAGTCAAGGACGACGGGAGCGAGGGGGTCGGAGATGAGGGTTGAGCAGCGAGTGAAGGAGAGGACCTGGCTTGGAGATGCCACACACCCTCCATTTCTCGCACATACTTGGGGGTAAACTTTTTCTTTTCGGCCTTGCACTGAGCAAGAACGCGTATTCGCCTTCGCAGTAGACCATTCGAGTCTGGCAATGCCCCTGGGCGATGAATAGGATCGGATTCTGTCGCAAAGGGGAGCCACCACCACCCAACGAGGTCAATCCCGCCGTCTGACTTGCCACCGACGCGCCGGAGGGACATTGAGAGATGTGTTTGTAATAGCTGGAGAGAGCGCTGCTCAAAAGCTGTTCCACGATGTACGGCGGACAGCTTGGAAGTATGTCTGCTCATCGCCATTGACGTCGACCAAGTGTGGAGGGGTCATGTTAGGTGTGGGGGGTTGCACGGAGGTTTCCGGGTGTGCCTACGTTAACGTTAGCAGCCTCACTATTTAATTTTAATTTTCTTCACTAATCAACCGAGTCGAGTTGAAAGTATCTACGTACGAGGTATATGCGACCTTTGTTGCCTCCAAGCCATGAGAACAGCTTGAATCAAGGACGTCCATCCGCCCTTTCACACAGGGGTGAACGAGTATTTGCGATCCTCCAAGAAGTGTATCATCACTGTATGTTGTACCCGTTGCAAACAAGGAGTCCTCGGAATGTCAAAGCGGGTCATACTTCGATTACCACCGTTACAGGCCCTGCTCCACTGTCCGGGGTGACCCAGCTCCTCGAGATTCGGGAAAACCATTTAGTCACAAGTGTATGTCTTCTGATCCATCCTCGTTGAGTTGTACAGACGGTCCACCTCGGTCCCTCGACTCAAGTGTCGGTCGACATAGATGCGCAAAGGAGATGCCCTCAGTGAAAGGCAGTGCAGCGCAATGCATCGTGTTGTGGTCCTATTCTGCCATAATGTCAGTTGCTGCTATGTGGTCTGTGTGCCAAACTGCTGACACGAAAAGGTGCTAGTAGAGCGCTATGCACTTCTCAATTATCTTTCGTGTTGACGAATCCCGTTGTATTTCTCTCCCGTGCTCTTCTCCTCTCTCTCCTCCCTCTCCTAGTTGGATTTCGATCGAGGCCAGCGCACAGCTTACCATCATCCCCTTGGAAGTGCCGTATAACGAGCCTGAGCGACCGCTAATATCCGTGACAAACATTCGTACGATAGATGCTGCCACCGCGACAAGTCCGCACCGATAGATAAAGACAGTTCATATCACTTGTCGTTTGTTCAATGAGGTCCAGATAGCTCATCGGAGGTATCTCTCACAATAATCGCATCCTTCGAGTTGGGCTAACACTGGGCGGCGGACAGATTCTTTGCGATTCGAAATTATCATCAGCGAGTTTCTTAATTACGATGGACGACTTCAGCGTGAGTAATAGATGATACCATTTTCTCTACCAGGCACTTATTCAAACATCACCATGTGGCTAACATTTTTTCAGAACAAAGCGAAGGGGACGTTATATGCGGAGCAAGCGATGGGAGGGCTATCTCTTCACGTTGAAGCTCGGAACAATCGTGCAGTTGCCTTAAATGTGAGCACATTGCGTTAGCTCGATTGAGTTTATGATTATCTGTCGTTACCTGGTGGAGCTACAGCAGACGTCCCGGCTAGGGGACACCATGTCCTCATCCGTTTTCCCGAGCTTCATATATAAAAGATCTCGACGATCTATCAAATCCTTGCGAACATGCTCGAGACCTGTGTCGACTGGACCATCTCAGTTGCGCTGCTGTCTTGTTCAACTCAACCTAGCCATCCCCAAATTGATCAACCGCGGAGTGAACGACGTGCCTCCCGATCTCGAAACGCCAATCAACTGGCATCGGGCTGCGCTCTGTCTCCGGCCACGTGGTTACTCAGATCATTCCTACGAAGCAGAAAGGGAAGAGTATGAGTTCCTTCTCTCCTGAGTAAGTTACTGGATTTCCCTGTTGGATAGCCGTGCACACTATACAGCAGTCCTCGCACTCGGTAAGACTGCAACGTTTGTGCTGATCCACACCGACGGAAATTCAGATGACCTTGGCAACAACAGCGTAGTTCAAAAGTCAGACGCTGCTTATAGACGTGACATCCAGATTGCTACAAGCATGCATTGCTTGACCACCTTGGCATTCTCTTTCGTATTTTGTTCGACTGCCATCTACCTCGCCGAAGAGATGATTTTGATGCTTGAGGGCAACTTTCCTGACAGGCCTTTATGCGTATGGTCGGACGAACTTGGCCATTCACGTTCACTTGCTTTGAAGTGTTTCGGAGCGACTGTCGACCTGCAATAGTCAATTTTGGCGTCACATCATCCAAAGTGGCTCTCGCGGATCAATCATGTTGGCAAATTGCTATCTTTGCTTTGATCAATAGCATCTTTGGCATGGAGCTTTTGACGCTCGAGGATGGCCCCATGCAATTCACACCTGTTGGCCATCCAGACAATGTCTCGCAACCAAATAACCTTGGCATCTCGTTATTGACCTGCTATCTATCAGCGCTTCGGAAAATTTGACGCCAGACGCTTTCTGACATTACCCGACGGACGCGTACTCGCGGGGAACTTTGTCTCCGTGTGCCAGACCAGCTGCGGTGAAGGACGCGCAGCTTTCGGAAGAAGCGAACGTTCCTACTACTGATAGTGTATCGTACCTTGCATCTTGCAAAGAACACACAAGCAAAACAACCGTGCCCTCTTCGACCATATCGCGGATACGAGGCGTCTTTTTAGGATTGCTCACACTTGCGCAAAAATAAAGGCCGCATTTCGGCGCAACACACCTCTTTCGAAAGGTCAAAAGAGATAAAGATACAGAGACAATCTACTAGTGACAAATACACAAGTGTTGTGCCAATTGCAGCCGACAATGAGGGATAATTGTGCCAAAGCTTGAGAGTATACGTGGCGTCAACCATGGACTGTGCACGATGCATCTCCTCCGGACCCGTCACCTGGGGAGCCCGAAATTCTGCTTGGGTCCCCCTCATCCGCACCTGCTCACCAATTCCAATCGTCATCGAAAGAGGACATGGCAGTTGGAGTAGCATCCGCCTCTTCACGCCCAGCCGCCCCCTCCGTCGTACGGCGCGACTGTAGCTTCGAATCGGGGGCCAACACCCCGCCTGCATGGACCGTCAGTTCTTCT